>JAFBJS010011486.1:17984-141027 GCA_016785265.1 Paraplagusia blochii | reverse complement strand
AGGTGGAGGAGTTTAAGATGCTGAGATTCTCTTTGGGGGTGACAAGGATGGACAGGATCAGGGGGACAACATAGACAGGAAGGTTTGGAGAAAAAGCTAGAGAAGCCAGACCAAGATGGTTTGGACATGTTCAGAGGAGGGACAGTGGATATATTGGGAGAAGAATGATCCTAGAGATGGAGCTACCAGGTAGGACACAAAGAGGAGATTGATGGATGCAGTGAGGGAGGACATGGAGGTGGTTGGAGTTGGAGTTCAGGATGCGGAGGACAGGGTGAGATGGAAATTGTTGACTCGCTGTGGCAACCCCTGAAAAACGGGATAAGTCGGAAGGAAAAGAAGAAGATAGTCACGTCTGAGGTGTGCGGTGTTAGCCGATCGTAGCGTACGGAGGTGATTCCTGATATTTTTTAACGAAAAATTTCACAAAACTACAGTACATGCAAAGAAATACAATCATCACTAAGAATGTCCAATAACATCGGTCAGCATATTATTGGCTCGATATTAGCATAATCACATGCTATCGGTAAGATAAAAATCGGTTTTTACCCCGATAGTGGAAAATCCGATAACGCTATGCCCTGGTTTTGCCAATTTAATGGAATTGCACCTACAGTAGGGTTCCGAGACATTTACCTTAGTAGAAAAACTGCAGCAAACATTGGTATTGGTCGGTATCGGAATCGAAAAATCTTTTTTAGGCGATATAGGCTAAATTGGAGATATGCAGAAGGTCATAATTATCCAGGTTAAATTACTGGCAGGAATTGAAGAAAACCTCTGCTTTAAGAGTTTATATGGTTTTTGTACTTCTCATAGCTCTCTGCTGCCACCTAGTGAAAGAGTATTTGGGGGTTTTTGCTTTAACAAGCATAATAAATTATATGAAATAAATTCATTTCTAGAAAATTGATCCTACACCTCACCTCGTGTGGTTGTGATTCACAGAAAACGTCAACTGAAAAATAGCAACAAAAAAATTAGGCGAAACTGTTAAATATAAACAAAGTGACAACACCGAGAGACAAGAAACAACGGTTCCCACTCCCACACCATATTGCTCCTAAATCAGTAAAGTTCTAAGCACCTGGAGAAATCATTCAACGAGGACACAGACACTTTTTTGCCAACCATGTCCACCGTGACCTTGCCAGGACAAATGAAGTCATCAAACTTTTATTCCACCCTAAATCTTGTAGAGCTGGTTCAATTCCTCCGCCTTAAAGCGACTGGGTCAGCGCGCCGTCGTCATCAATGACCTTAAAACAATCTTTGGGGTAATCAACACCGGCCTCATCAGAAGGTTAAACCGCCGGGGCGTGAAATCGTGCGACTTAACTGCTATTTACCAATCGTCTGTTTACCGCCGACAAGACTCATCCAATCAAATTCCCCGACGGGAACGAGCTAAGCTATGCTTTTTTTTCCCCTGTACCTCAGCAGCAAAACTCATTACTGCTGCACGTACACACACACACACACACAAACACACACTGACAACACACACACGTACACTGAAAATCTCCACCATCTCCTGTGAGTCATCGCTGATTGAGTTAACGCCGCAATTAACGGCCCAATTTACTAGGTTTCGATCCAAAATGGAGGACGGAGGGTGGAACAAGTGCTGAGCCAGTCTGAAGAGCCAGACACTGCAGCTCCGTTCTACGACACCGCCGGGAGTCGTGGTGCAGCTCTACCTCCCCGGCCCCAGACAAATGGAGGAAGATTACCGTTTCATATTTACCCTCTGACCAATAAAAGTGCGGCGGCTTTATCACCTGACCTTCAATCTTCCATCATCTGAAAAGTTTTCAACCACGTTTCCTTCCTCGCTCTCGTTTTCCACGACTTGCACCTTAAATCTAACAGTGCCATCTGCTGACCGCTACATCATCCGCTCTTAACAGTAAACACTTAAAGTGATTACGGGTGCTGCTTCACGCTAATGACTTTCTCAAACCAATCACTGCCCTCCGCCGTTTATCAGTTCAGGCGGGTCGACATCAGCTGACTCGGCACATCTCCCTCTCTGACCTCTGTCCAGTGAACAGGAGATGGAACTGAGCCGCACGCAGCAAGGCATCGTCACTATTTAACACTTTAGGACCCAGCATAAGAGACAAACTTGGCGCCACCTGTTGGGAGATCGGGGCGTAGTCATAATGGTCTCCAAGCTAATGACAACGAAGAACAGACAGTAATCTTTCAAGAGTGTGTCTTTGGAGTTGCCTTCATTTCTTGAAGGTTACTCCAGAGCAGACAGGGGCAAACTAAGGCCCGGGGGCTTCATGTGGCCCGTTGGACATTTTCATCTTGCCCTTCCAACCTTGCCAGGATTTCCCCAACTGATACCATTGAAAAAGTATTTTGGCATTTTAGCATTTATTTATGACTTTTATGACACATTATTGGTCATTGCTAACACTAATTCTCCATCCATTTTCTCCAAACCTGCCCCCCCTCGTAAAGTTCTAGGAGCTAATGTGGCCCACAAGTCAGATTAAGCTATGGCCCGAGGGCCGAATATGGTCCGAAGGGCATTTTAATCAAGCCTGGAAAACTTATCGTCATTATACTTTTGCTTTTTCCTTGCAATGGCAGCTTTATTCCAATAGATGGCGTACAAAGGGCAAAAGCATTTTAGCCCGTGTTCATGATCTATGGTTTGCGAAAATTTCCTGCCACCAAGCCGCCACCTGGAGACTCTAGTGTACTGCAGTTGGTCTGTTGTATCGCTGCAGCGGTGGCCTTTAGCTCCAGCCTGGTGTGAAGATGGATGAAGGTTTCTCCGAGTACCATTACTCAAAAAGTGCAACTTAAATTCCCAGGGATGTAGGTTAGGATTCACAGAAGAAATTGTTTTTTTATATTTTTTTTGGTTTTCAGCATTGACCCAGATTTTAATGTGGATTGTTAAATATTGGGATAAATATCGACAAGACCTTGGCTGATGCAGTTTTTCTGTCTGAGAACTTTGTTGTAGGTTGAACCTGAGGAAAGTTATAGATTTGTGGCTTTCAAGTGTTATTTCATCAATTTTCTATAAATGAAATCTCTCCGCTCTGTGTCTCAGCAGGAAGTCACACAGCGTCCCCAGCAGCTGAGAAATGGCTGCTGGACTTAATGGATGGTCTCGGCGCTCGCTCTTCCACCCAGTGGCCCAGTTGTCTGGTGTCTGTGTTTGTCTTGCAGCGCCACCTGAGTAAAGTGGGGATGATGAAGATGGAGGAATTCTTAGAAAATATCAGGTATAAGTCAACAAAAGTGAGGCCCATGTTCCGCACGCCGACGTTGCTGTGATTTCAGGTACTAGCGGTGGATTTATGGCTCCGAGGCGGCAGAGATGATTCCGAGGCGATCCGGACTCATCGGAGCCGTTCGGCGGAAGATGACAGGATGACAAGAGATTTCCCTGCACGTAAGTCTGATGAAATCCTCTGCTTTAGCCACAAATTGAGAACAGAATCTTCGTCTGTATTTTCACAGGGGAAAATGTCCTTAAAAGACCTGGACTGGTTCACCAGGAAGTTTTGGAATATTACAATAAAATTACCGTAAAATGCAAAAAATACAGAAAACTTTACAAACTCAGAGACAAGCTACAGAATTGATGAATAAAAAACTTAAAAATGCAGATTAATATTGTGTTTTTATCGCAGACCTGGGCAAACTAAGGCTCGGGGACCGGATGTGGCACTTTGGATTTTCTAATTTGGCCCTACAAACTCTTCTAAATTATACAATAATTCATATTTTAATTTTTCTCCTACCTTTTCCTTCTATTGCCATCATTGACCCAACAGATACTGTAGAAATATATTATTTATTCATGACGTTTACACAAAATTTGACCTTAGTTCACATAAATGCTGCGTCTCTCTGCTCTGGACCAGAACCACACATCAAATATATATAAAATATTATATAATATTGGCCCACCCCTGTTTTAGAGAAAAGCATCAGCCACCAGGCTCAGTTTTGGAAACTATTTCAGTAAATTTACATTAATTTTACAAAATTTTATTTTATGTTTGGTGTCATTTGAGTTTTTTTTTATCTATACTTTCACTCTTCTTACTTCAGACTATTTTTGCTTTTTCACTTATTGGACATTTTCACCACTTCAGCCTGTGAAAAGTTTTTGTTGAAAGTATTTAAGTAAGAAAGTATTGGAGTAAAATATCGATTAAATACATCGCAACGAGGCGGAAATACACGATGAAAGAAAATAATTGTTAATATTTTCATTATGATTCAAGTTTATCCTGCTTTTCATTCATTCACAGCTGACATGAACTAATCTCTTCTTAACCACAGCGGGGAGGAAATACTACCTGAGCTCCACCGCTGCCGATGTAACGCCATCTAAATCTCCGACACAGAACTACTGGCAGGTTATTTTGAAGAAATACTCACCAGTGTAAATTCCGCTGATTAATCCGTGTAACTTAAGCTGCTCTTTACTCTCCACATATCCAGGGAGGATTATTAAATATCAAACAGAAATATGGATGACAAGGTTGAATATTAAAACACAGCCCTCCTCCTCGTCCTCCTTCTCCTCCTCGTCCTCCGAGTCTTAGCATAATATAAGAATCAGAGCGGCCACCAGGCGTCTTTTTTTCTCCTCGCACTTTTATTACCGTGGAATCTTTTCAAGAACCAGTGGGAAATAGTTTTTGGGTTTAATTGGCCCCTGGGTTTGGGGCTTTGCATCAGTGTGGCAACGATATGACGGAGTCTTCAGTGAGCAATCGAGCAACGCAATAAAAAGAAAAGTCAGGTTTTAACGGCCGGGGTTAGTTTGAACGGCTGGGATTATTCAGATGTCAGTGGTGTAGTCTGCGATGTAGCATAATCTGCTGGAAATTCAATTATATTTGGTTTATATGTGTATATACAGTATATGTGTGTGTTGCAACCATACACTTATATAGAGTTGCTTTATGTTGGTTTGAAGAAATTCTGCATTAAAAGTAAAAATTAAATAAACAACACAACTCTAGCCTTTATCGCCCTAAACTGCTCCTGAAATTCAATTCAATTATTAATTAGCAAATATATACATATATATTTAGATAGAAAGAGTTGACTTGCAGTGGCAACCCCTGAGAAAAAAGATAAACCGAAAGGAGAAGAAAAATTACCAAATATAATATTAATGCTTTGAAAATATATGCATATGCATATGTGCATTTAAAACATACTTAAATACACATGAATTTATACACATATATAAAACATACATTTCTATACATATATAGATATAATGTTTGCATTATATCAAAGAAGTCAGAATTTAAGTGTTGAAATATCTAAAATATTCATTGCTCTAAAATATAAGTACATAAATATATACATATCAATATATCATGATTCATATATTATAAGATGTTTTTCATCATATATTATCTTATATATAACAACAATGGTTTGCATCATATAATAAAACAAAACAGAAGTTGACAACATTTCTGTGGTTAAAGTTGCCAAAAAATATGCTAACCATTAGCCAAACCAAACAACTCCAGGCTTTATCACCCTAACCTGCTCTAAAATATAAGTATATAAATATATGGACATATATATAGGAATAGTAAACATATTATGATTCATATATTATTAGATATATTATGTATATTATTATACATATTTAACATCAATGGTTGCGTCATATAGAAAAACAAAACAGAAGCTGACACAATTTCTCTTGTTAAAGTTGCCAAAAATATGCTAACCATTACCCAAATCAAAAGATTTAGGCTTTATCACCCTAACCTGCTCTAAAATATAAGTACATAAATATATGTTCATATATAGGAATATTATACATATTATGATTCATATATTATTAGATATTTATGCCGTGTATATTATTATACATATTTAACAACAATGGTTGCGTCATTTAGAAAAACAAAATAGAAGTTGACACAATTTCTGTGGTTAAAGTTGCCAAAAATATGCTAACCATTAGCCACACCAAACAACTCCAGGCTTTATCACCCTAACCTGCTCCCTTTCTCTTCCCTTCTACATCCACCCACTGTCTGTCTGTCTGCTCCAAAGGCCGGTCCTGAGATAATGAAATTCTCCCTTCATTCTTTCAGTGAATCCCAGGCTTCCTCAAAGGTCAGACGTCCATTGAGGACGTGGAGAACACCGTCCATTGCCGGGGAAAATAATTGTGTGAGTGCATCATGTATAATTGTGTCAGTTTGCTGCACAAAAAGGACACAAAGCAAAGAGAATAAAACAGGTTGGAGCGGAGAAAAATGACATTGTCATTATGCACATGAAGGAAAGAGAAATGACCGTGTAATAAATTCCTAAAGACAAAAAAAAAGAAAAAAAAGAAAAACAAACTGCAGCGCATTCCTCTGAAGAATTATTTCATTTTCAGAAACAGGAGAGAAATGTGAATTAAATCAATGGGAGAAACTTGTTCAAACTGAGAGATTCACCTCCCAGAGTGAAGAGCAAATATGATTTGGATCATTTAATAACTTCACATTTATGCCTCGGCAACCTTTCAACGCTAGTGTGTAACTGTTTTATTAAAATTAACCCGTCCGTCTATCGCTCCATCAGCTAATGAGAAATGATTTCTCTTTAATTCCTCTGTCACTTGAACGTCTCATCTCCTGAAAGCCGTTCATTAGAAAAGTATGTAGAGTTTGTACTTTAGAACTTCAATATATTAAGTTCAATATATTAAGTTCATATATTTCTTACTTATTTCAGTCCATTTATTTTGTTGTAACATTTGTAATCTAAATAACCTTATTAAACTTAGTAAGTTTTTGAGCTCAATTTTGTTTTGTTGATTTGTTTATTAATCATGATACATCGCAATTAATACTGATTAATCACGATTAATCATGATCACGATTAATCGTGATTAATCAGTATGAACATGAATAATCGTGATTAATCAGTATGATCATGATTAATCGTGATTAATCAGTATGATCATGATTAATCGTGATTAATCAGTATTAATTGCGATGAATCGTGATTAATGAAAAAAAAATCAACAAAACAAAATATGACAAAAATGTTTTTTCTGTGTATTTCTGGAAGAGGACGACAGACAAGAATTATGCTATCATTATGCAAAAGTGTCCTCCCTCGTCCGGAACGGCATAATTCCGTCCCAGGCAATCGGTTTGACAACAGTCTCACACCTTTCATCAGCCGTAGATCGAAGCCCCTGCGGTGTGCGTGGCGGCTTTGACACCAGCTGGGCCTCTTACCTCGAGTTGAACCCTCCACAAACTCACGCTGGGCCTGGAGATTGTATTTTAAACTCACAGTTTCTCACAGTGTGATCCAGTATCGTGGACACGGTCTGGAAATACAGCAGCGACAGGTGGACGGGCGACGGAAGACGGAAGATGGAAAATAAAAGTCTAATTTTAACCAATGAATTAATGCATTAATTTCAACAGCTCTACTTTTTAAATATATATTCCCGCTGCTATTTTCTGCTTAATATATGTGTCACCTAATGGATCTGGTGCTGTGCGTCCAAATGAGGAATCACTTCTGGCTGCTGCCGTCTTCAGCGGAGGCCACTGGAGACGACGCTCATGTGTGATTTGGCACAGTTTTTACACCAGATGCCTCTTTCTGATGCCACCTCCCTGTTTATCCAGGCGGCAGTGACTGAGGTGAGATGATTCTCAAACACATCAACACAGAAGAACAAATTAAAATCATGTGAAATAAAGATTCTGCTCCTCAGTCCTGAGCAGGAACATCGATTTCAACCTCAATCAAGGACGCCGCCTTCTCTGGCGCCCACGTTCCCTTATTAACCTGACACAACCCAGCGGTGAACAATCAACATCAACTCTCCACCGTGGCTGGAATTGTTTCATCCCTGACTTTTCATTCCGGGACCGTTCCTTCTATCTGAAGTGGAAATCATTCCCTCGGAAATTTTCTGGGCACATGGCGGCGATTGTCGCCAACCGGACGTGTTACCTGTGATGACAGGCCCGCTTCCATTTTGTTTGCCTGGTGCCACCACTTAGCTGTAAAGGTTTCCGGGCGTAAAAAAGGCGAGAAAGTCAGACAAGCAGAAGCAGGGAGATAGCAAAAGGGCCGCGACTCACGACAGAGGCTCTCGTCAAGATGAATCCTCTCCAGTGCTCACCCTCGGTGAGGGGGCCGCAAAGCTAAGTGCTTATCTCCCCCCATCGCCAACTGTCTGAGTGCTGACAGAGCAGAGGGCAGCATCAAGGAAAACACGCTCCCAAACGCACATCGGCTCCTCGTAAGACCTTCCGAATACACGGGAAAAGAGCAACAAACCCACACACAGGAGCTGGAGGTCATTGAGCAGATGAAGAGGCTCGTGAGAAAACACTCGCATATCGACTTCATCAACTGCTCTGAAATTTATTAAGGACCTTGTTTCTCATGCAAAAAGTCAACGACAGGAGGAGAAATGAAAGAAAACCATAATGGAGTCGTTTCAGGTCAGAGACAGACTCAATGATATTATGGAAATGATAACCTTATTGACGTGTGGACGAAAACAGTTTGACATTTCATCTACGAGCCGTGACATCAGCACGGCTTCCCATAAGAACTCGGTGGGAAGAATCGCAAACCAGCAGTAATGGACGGAGACGAATTGTCCTCGATGATAACAGTTTCTAGTTCCAGGTCTTTAAACTCTTAAAAATCCCCAAAATATTCTTGGAAAGACTGACCATTGAGGAGGAAAGTGGACATTGAGTTTTCTAAAAAAAAAAAAAAAATCTCACCTAAGACGCTTCGTAAACTGAAGAATCTTCATCGACAACCATCAAGGATGTGATAAAAACCAGTAACTGACAACACTGTTGCAACTTTTTGCTCTGACAACTCCCTAAATTATATAAATATAAATAAGAATAACAATAATAATGTTGAAAATATCAATGGGTGCATTGCGATAACGTATGTCAAATAGCAACTCTTGGCAGATAACTGCTTAATCGGAAACAATTTCCAATTCCAATATTAACCAATACCGACAGAGGCCTGATAGGATTGATTTATATTGATGATATATACATATCTTAATGTATGAGTTTAATTAAGTGAGCCACAATGCTGCCATCTAGTGGCTTTCAATGTGATATACAGCTTTTTATCCGCAAAACACCTTTTTTTTGGCATATTCTCTTTGGCAAAAAAGTAGCATTTGCTTTCTCAGATTTGCGTTATCGAATATATAAACAATTACGATTCATTCAAATATCACATATTCTGCTCTGATTCAGTCGACCAATGTTATTAAACATGGTTCTGGATGACTTCTTCCCACACTGATGTGACCAACGGTTCCTGGTTTTATCTAGGTACTCGGCACCTGGAGACCACTAAAGATATTCTGAGTAAAACCATAAAAAAGAACCATTAATTGCTGGCCTAATAAAAACCGCTCCACGCCTCAGTCTCAACAGATTAACATTTGGTCGTGTGTCACTTACGAGTTCTACTATTCCAGCACAAAAAATACTAGGAGTCACACAAATCCCCAAACACCTCCCAGCAGGGCCTCCATAAATAATTCACCTATTTTCTTAAAATAAACCCATGGCCCTTTTAAAGTATATTCTCCTTCCTCTGTGCAAATACCCCTGCAGCTCACCCAGCTCCGTGGTCATGGGGTAATTATTTACCCACCCACCCACTCTACCACACCGCCCATCTCAGGCGAGAGTAAAGCCACCGAGGGGAGTCCGCTCAGGTAGCGCGTCAATCGCTAGCCCATTAGCATCGGACGCCAGCAGGCATTTTCAAAGAATCCGAGGAACGATTTGCCTCCTGAATAATTGACACCGCACTTTTTTCCCAGTTTCCCTTTTTTCCTTCCCGATCTTCATCTACATCGTCTCTGCACTTCATCTCCTCCTATTGTTCCCTCCTCAGCTTCTTATCGAACGCTTCTCCTCCCCCATCTTCGACTCCATCTCCTCTCTTGTGAGTGTTGCAGGAACGTACACTGGAAGTGAAGAGATGAAGAGGGAAAAGCGTTCTGAAAGCATTTTCGGCGTGAGGCGCCCTCCGAGAGACGGTGCATCTCTCGGCGTGTTTACTTCTCCGGGATGATTTTTTAACACCACAGCTGCTGCTTGGTAATGCAGGCAGACTGGAGGGAGTGAAGAGGAGTCGAGGGGGACGGGCTGTAGGGGGGGAGGTATGGTACACGACTGCAACCGCTTTCTGGTGAAATGTTACCAGTGGGAGTCGAAGGAGAGCAGCTAGCCGTCAGTTAGAAACAAAAAAGTGCAATCGTAAAACTTGGTCAACCCATATACCGAAAACTAGAGAGACTTCCGTATTTTCACAATAAGGCGCACATACGCCCTACAGTGCAGTGCGCACTGTGTGTGTTGTTGTAAGGAGGACGTAGTAGAGGACACCATGAGAACGTTAAAGGGGGAAGTGTGGATGTTGTTTTGCTCCCGTTCTATTTGTAGATACGCACACTTGTATGCTTGCGTGTGTTGTTATTTTTATAAGGCGGACGTAGTAGAGGACATCGTGAGAACTTTAAAGGGGAAGTGTGGGCGTGGATTGTATATGAAACCCGCCCCCTATGATCAGGTGCGCCTTGTGAGTGTTAAATATGTGATGGCACAAAACTGAGACTGGCTTTTTAGTACGGTGCACCTTTCAGTCGTGAAAATACGGTAGACTAACTTAAGACCAGCAGTTACAGTGATCCCAGAAGGAGGAGCTATAGAGTTACTACACTGCTGTGGTTACCATACAGCAGTGCTTCTCAAATAGTGGGGTGGAAAATGTACAATTGCTGTAATGCGTAAACGATAAGCCTCCACTCACTAGGTGGCAGCAGCTCATACCGTGGTTTGTTCATATAAAAATTGAAACATTTCTGTTGCCTTGGTGACTCACGATTGAACATTTTTGGAACTATTGCGGATGGAGAAAATGCTAACGTCACTTGGAATTGACAAATTTTGGGGCAACATTTTCCACGTATGCCCATTGATCAACAGGTCAATTTGATGCTTAATCACTTAATAATTGTACAAAAGGTTTTAATATTGGGGGTTACAAGGTTTATCAATAAAATTAGATTTTCACTGCACGGATATTCCTGTTTTGTTTTATCACCACAAAAGAAACACTAGAGAAGCAACTTTGGAGCTAGAATAGTCTCAAAAAGAACACACTCACACACACACAGACAGACGGACACTTGTGGGGACACTGCCGTGTGATTGGCCGCAAACGAGCCAGACTTTTGATTGACTGGTGACGGACTAACGTGGCAAAATTGCTCGTGAATCTGGTCCGCGTGAGCAAGTCTGAAAAATACAATTAGTGTGCGCAATTGTAGTTTTACAAATTAAAAGCACGATTTGCACGTGCGTACCACAATTCACAAACGCATTTTGACGTGAGAAGCGTTGTTTGTGTGCTGTTCTCAGAATACGTTCGTGGATCCGTGCTTAGGCGTGTGTTCTATTCTGGCTCCATAAGCAACAGAGATTCTTCTATAACAGGAAGAGGAAAATAGAGAAAATACAAACATATTTGGCCGATTTCTTAATGTTTTCAAAGAGTTAGCGTCCCAATGTGACACAGTTTTCACATAACTAGCAACACGTCCGCCGATGGGAAGGATTTCGGACTCTTTATCCGTAGTCCAGGCCGAACGACAGTTATGGCGACGCGTGTCAATGGGTTTGGACACACCTATAGGATCCAGGGACACGTGTCTCTACTAAAAAGCAGTCACATTCACCTGCAGGCCTTTAAATTGGGCCACAGTGAAAATGTGAGTGGACACTGGAGAGACTTGAATACAGAACAGGCTCAGACCTGGAACAGAATGAGGCGTTGGTACCGGGGAGATTCTTTGCCTGACACAATGATACTCAAGGATATCACGCCCCCTCTCTCCCTCCTCCTCTCCCTCCTCCCTCCCCCTCTCCCTCGCTCCTGCTCCAGACACCCAAAAAGAACTATTTCTGGAACACATTTTATGATGGAGCCGAGGAGATTGTCCTGCAGAAGCAGAGAAAACCTTCTTCCTCCCTGGTCGCTGCTGCAGCTTCTGGTCTGAGCCTTTAATGAACGCTGCCTCCTGCCACCTCCTAATGGAATTGCCTCGTCTCGGGGTCGACTGCTGTGACACCGACTTAGCTGTGTTGAAAAGATTACTACGAAGATTAAAAAACAGAATAAAGCGCAGGGCTCAGTGTGACAGGCAGCCCAGATCACACATTAGATAATGGGTGCAAGGACTAAAAAAAAAAAAAAGTCAGTGTCTCTAGTGTTTTTTGCTGGTCGTTGGGAAACGGAACGTTACACCAGCACCGCCTGGCGTGCGGCTACACCTCCGCAGTAACAAAAAACCTCCAACAATGGTGTCGTAAACCTCCCGCTGGTGGAGTGTAAAACGTTTGTTTTTTCCTTTTTTGTTGGAGACAAAGACGAGACCATGTCAAATTGCATAAATAATGATTTATCACACAAGTCCATGCAGCATACACACACACACACACACACACACACACATAAACACACAGAGACACACACTTTCTTTGTTACTCCACAACAAACACTCTCTCACTCCACTACACGAGCATGAATTGTGTCTTTCACTATGACAGTGATTTTTTATTAGTTCTTATTGTTGTTGCTCCATCTCCTTGTCTATATCACAGGCAAGCACATCCACCCCATCCATCCATCCATCCATCCACCCATCCACCCAATATTCAATCCATTCATCCATAAAGTTTTTTGAATCTTGAATTTACTAATTATCCAATGCATCCACCCTTCCATCTATCCATCTATTCATCCATCCACCCATCCATCCATCCATCCAACCATCCATCCATCCTCCCAATATTCAGTGCATTCATTCATAAAGTTTTTTAAATCTTGAATTCACTAATTATTTAATGCATTCATCCATCCATCCATCTATTCCCCCATCCACCCATTCATCCATCCATCCATCCATCCAGGCAGCAATTATTCAGTGCATCCATCCATCTGTCCATCTTTCAAATTATTTACCTGTTCCACTCATCCATCCATTATCCATCTATGGCATCCCTCAGTCCATCCATCCATCCACCGATTCATCCATCCACCCCTTCGTACATTATCTATCTATCTATCCATCCATCCATCCACCCACCCATTCATCCATCCACCCCTGTGTCCATAATCTATCCATCCAGCTATCCGTCTCTTAGTCCATTCATGGATCCCTCTATTTCTTCTGCCCATCGATTCATCCATCCATCCATCCATCCATCATCCATCCTTCCACCAATTCATCCATCCATCTATTCATAGATCCAATACTCATCGATGCATCCATCTAACTATCCATCCATCCATTCATTTATCATCCATTTATTCATCCATACAATATTCAATGCATCCATCCATCCACTCATCCATCCATTATCCAACCAGCCCTCCATCCACACTCTATCCATAATAATAATAATAATAATAATAATAATAATAATATATTTTATTTAAATCCATCTGTCTCTCAGTCCATCCATGGATCTATCTATCCATCCGCCCATTGATTCATCCATCCCTCTGTCCATCCATCATCCATCCATCCGTCCATCCACCAATTCATCCATCCATCTATTCATAGATCCAATAGTCATCCGTCTATCCATCCATTCATTCAACGTCTATCTATTCATCCATCCAATATTCAATTAATTCATCCACCCATGATCCGTCCGTCCATCCATCGTCCATCCTTGTGTCCTTTCATAGCTCATGGTCTTGTTCCAATGGCACAGGCAGCCATGACGGTTCTGAATCCTGTGTCTTCCTACAGCAGTTCAGCTCTGAGTGTTCTACATCTACACCCTCGATCACACACCGCCGTCACGCTGGAAATGTAAAATGTGCTGCGTCTGTTCCATTATTTACAGGCCACAACAATTCATGAAAGTCAATGAGGTTTGGACAAGGGACACAGAGAGACAGAGACAGACGTAAGACTGAGAATCCGTTTAAACCTGAGGTTTATTCATCTTTTTTATATTGTTCCTGTATGAAGAAAACAGGGACAGAAGATCAACCTGAAGACTATCATCTAACCCTGCAGCAGGAGACAGAGGTGCGAGTGTCGGTCCTGAAAGAGTTTTCATCCAAAGCTGCAGTGAAGACTGAGGACGACGGACCAGATGCCGAGGAGTTTTTAACCTCAAGCTGAGTTTATGGTTTTAGGATTCTCATTTAGATTTGAGACTAAAGTCTGTTTGGAGAAACTACTCCAGGGCAATGTTGTTATTAATAGAGGGAAAAGTGGAGTAACTTCTTCATCGAAAATCCAGCCAAAAACATCTGGTCTTTTTCCAGTGGATCCATTTCAGACAATTCTCACTTCTGGACCTCATTAAACCAGGGTCCTTAAACGCATCACATGCAAACTACCGGTATCCTGTTACACCGTTCCAAGTAGAGATCGCCAAAGAGCCAACGTACCAACAAAAAACCCTTTTTTATCCTGCACCCTTTCAAAATAAAATATAACTATGTCCTTGGCAGCAATGGTGGCCTCGCGGTTCAGTAAGCAGACTTGGGTGACCATCCCGAAACTACACCAACTTCCACTATCCGCAGGATGAGCTACCGTACCAATAAAAAACCTTTTCATCTGCACCCTTTCAAAATAAAATATAACTATATCCTTGGCAGCAATGGTGACCACGCGGTTCAGTAAGCAGACTTGGGTCCACAAGGTTTGAGGTTCGAATCCACCAGCTGCGAGTGTTTCGCTGAGGTGCCCTGAGCACAGCACCGTCCCGAAACTACACCAACTTCCACCACCCGCAGGATGAGCTACCATACAAATGAGCACCCTTTCAAAATAAAATGTAACTATATCCTTCGCAGGAATGGTCGCCTTGCGGTTCAGTAAGCAGACTTGGGTCCAAAAGGTTTGAGGTTCAAATCCAACAGCTGCCAGGGTTTCACTGAGTTGCCCTGAGCATAGCACCGTCCCGAAACTACACCAACTTCCACCACCGACAGGATGAGCTAACGTACCAATAAAAAACCTTTCCATCTGCACCCTTTCAAAATAAAATGTAACTATATCCTTGGCAGCAATGGCGACCTCGTGGTTCAGGAAGAGGACTTGAGTCCACAAGGTTTGAGGTTCTAATCATCTGGGTTCTGCTGAGGTGCTCTGAGCATAGCACCGTCCCAAAACCACACCTACTTCCACCACCCACAGAATGAGCTAACGTACCAATGAAAACCCTTTCCATCTGCACCCTTTCAAAATAAAATGTAACTATATCCTTGGCAGCAATGGTAGCCTCGTTGTTCAGGATGCGGACTTGAGTTTATGGAAACCACGTCAACTTCCACCACCCACAGGAAGGGTTACAATATGGTGGAGTGTGATTTGGGTGGAGGCAGCTGTCCCATCAACCCAGGGACCGACAAGCAGATGAAGACAAACAACAAAACAAATCCATTATTTCCTATTTAATAGAATAATGATTTACAAAAGTGTAATTTTTCTCCTTGGACCAGAACTTCTGGACTTCTGACTGACTGTGGACTCATCAGTAGATAAATACAGCATCAGTAACGTGACAGTCTTTTCGTTAAAATGAAGGAAACTCTTCAAACCGTTGGTCTTTGAAACAAGACCCGGCGTTTTCATTTGAAGTAAAGAGAAAATAAAAAAAAAAATAAATCCAACCTGGTGACGCACGTTGCCACACGCAGAGAGAGTTCTCCAGGTAAGATGATGGATGTGTCGGCTCATTTGATTGGAGGCTGATTTAAAGCCGTGGGACGTTTGGTTTCTGTGGTTGTGATGTGTGAGTAATAAGGTCCATGTGGCAGCAGAACAAAGGCTGAGAGTCGGCGCTCAACAGGCGGCTGAGTGAGTAGGCGGCGTGCGCGCTAACGTGTACGTACGCAGTGTACAATCGCATTAAAAGGCACAACCACAACACCTTCCCTCGTCTGGCCTTTTCATTCCTCACTCCCTCACCTGGGGTGAGTGACAGGCGAAGGACACACACTCACCTGTCTACACACACACTCCTTCACACTAACAAAATAATAAAAGAAGCATAGCAGCCGATCGGACCGGGGTAAATCACCGTCAGGACGTCCGTAAGACAGGAAGTAGATGAAGAAGGGACGACAGGAGGAGAGGAAGTGCGTGAAACCCAGACCCCAAAATATACACCTTGAACCCTGAACGTTTCTGATGTACTTTATCTTGTTTTTCAAGGTCTATTCCACGGGTCTCTGCAGCCGGGGCCTCGGTGGGAGACGAGGACGGGGCCTGGCCGCTCACTGATAGGGTATATATTCAGCCAAAGGGGCTGCAGGCAGGGGAGGGGGCGCCAGAGAGAGGGCAGGGAGGTAGAAGGTGTGCAGCATGGTTAGGAAGATATAGAGACGCAGATGGGGAAATACAGAGGAGGAGATAAGAGGAGTGTGAGGCCAGGCATGCAGATAGAGGAGAAGGTGACGGCAGAAGAAAGGATGCACAAAGGAAAGAAAGAGCAGAGAATGAAGAGATGAGAGGAGAAGATTGGTCAGAGAAGATGTTTCATGTAGAAATGAGGAGGTGGATCGGTGGAAATGCCGTGACTTTGGCTTAGGAGAAACTTCAGCGACTTTGACCGGTGGGGGAGACGGTGGAGGCCAAGGTGAAGACAGACCAGCGGGCAGACGGCGGGCGGCGACAGACTGATAGCGTTTATCAATATGTAACGTTATGGAAAAACGGGGGAGGCGGGGGAGGTTCTGTGGATTTCATGGTTTAAGCAGAACTTTTTAGTGCAAAGCCGAGCCGCGGTGCAGGCAGAGCAGCTGGAGGCGGCGGCTGAATAGTAATGTCTGCGAGCGGTGATTAGAATTTCAGATAGAGACAGACGTTCTGCTCATCCCGGGCCCTAATGCAGGCGCTGCGTGAAGCGAGGCGTACACAGGCTCTGAATGTGACCTTAGGAGGGTAAATATGGAGAAGTCTAATAGATTAATCTACCGCGTGTCTGTCCGTGTACATTTAAGTCTACTGAGGCAGGACAGGAGCACACATCTGTCCTGGGTTTATTAGACCAGGGACCACGACGCTGCCTGAAACTGTCCACTAACCCAAAAGACTGAAGAGGACTTTAAAATAATTCATATAAAAATACTCTATTTGCTTTTTTGTTTAAGTTTAGTCCAGATTGTCCCTTTTTCAGGGGTTGCTTCAACAAGTCAACAATTTCCATCTCCACCTGTCCTCTCCATCTTCTTTAACTACCTCCATGTCCTCCCTCACTGCATCCATCGATCTCCTCTTTTGTCTCCTACCTGGTAGCTCCATCTCTAGGACCATTCTTCTACCAATGTGTATCCACTGTCCCTCCTCTGAAGATGTCCAAACCATCCCAATCTGTCTTCTCTAGCTTTTTCTCCAATTTGTCCCTCTAATCACCTCATTCCTGATCCTGTCCATCCTTGTCTCCCCTAAAGAGAATCTCAGTAGCATCTTTAACTCCTCCACCTCCAGCTTAAAAAGAAGAATTATAAATAATCTGTAAAATTAACCACTAGTTTTAATAACTATTATGATCTTTAGATTTTTTTTTGCATTTAGTTTTGAATGTAAAGCCAAACACTGATGTCAAAGCAAAGTTTGACTAAGTGAAAAACTCCATCCCAAAAATCACGTTTGCTTCGGATGCAGCCATCTCTCCATTCTCCTCTGCCCTTCTTCACCTCTTCAGAGTCTTCATCATATGAAGCCCAGACACACACACACACACACACACACACACACACACACACACACTCGACATGCTGTTTCAGTGAAGTGTGTCCGTCTGTCTCAGAAGTGACAGCTGTCAGTGCGGACTGATCAGCAGGAGGAGCAGAGGGAGGAGGAGGAGGAGGTGAGCGTTGTCAGGGGAGCAGTGACAGGACGAAGCAGATGGATGGGCAGAGATCAGGAGAGGACGGAGAGAGGAGGAGAAATCAGGAGAAAACAGGCGAGAAGTGGAGTCAAGGTGGAGGACGATGGAGAAGAGAAAAAAAAAAAAAGAAGAACCAAAAGAGGACAATCCTCCCTCTCCTCCTGCTGCTCCTCCTTCCCTGTCAGTCTCTATGATCATCTCCTGGTCTTGTCCTCTCCATCAGTGAGTGTGTAACCTTCAACAGGAGGCCCAAGTGGAGATGATGAATTGAGACGGAGAGCAGAGAAAGGACGGAGATTAGCAAACATGGACAGTTGATGAAAAATGACAAACACACAGAGAGGGAGAGAGAGGAGAGGTGAGGATGAGAAAGTAAAAAGTGCAGGGAGGAAAGGTGACATTGTGGGAGGAGTGCAGAAAAAGGAGGAAAAGGCCAGACAGAGGAGGACACCAGGAGACGTGGACGAAGGGGCCGGAACCACAGTCACAGGTTCATTTCTCACCTGGACCAGACCTCTGTCTGTTGGTCATTTCATCCTCTTGATTTTTTTTTTTTTTTTGCCATTTTGCCGTCAAAACTTTTTGAATTTAATAAAAATATAACAAATAAAGAGTTACTTTCTATCTTAGAATGAAAACATTTCATCAATTTCTTGTTCGTTTTAATTCCTTTTTCCACTAATTGTGCATTTGTTTGGACAAATTTGACGGTAACAACAAGAAAATCTCTGCAGTGTTACATTTCTATTAACAGATGTATTTATCCAAAATGTTTGACAGCATCTATTTCCTCTGGGAATCGAACCCAAGACTCTCTGCTTCCAGTGCAGACATGTCCGCAGACACAATATGGACTGTTTACAAAAAACAAAATTTTTTGAAACTTTAAGGTTAAAATGAAAAACAGGTTTGAATTAAACTGTCTTGAGTCTTTTCCCTCCAGTCCAGTCTGACGGATGAACCTCCACCTAATTTCAACCAGATTAGGATTACTGCCCCGCCTGATGGAGATTTCTGCCCCTTCATAGATGACTGTCCTCATTATATGACAAAGACCAGAACATAAACTCACACACACACACACACAGGTGTTCATGTTTTTCTACAAACCTATCATCTTGATTTACATCGTTTGTGTCCAACTAAAGGCCCGTGGACCAAATGTGGCCCTCTGAGTAATTTTGCGTGGACCACAGAAACTTAATTAAAAAATCACAGTAATGACACTACAATAAATAATAATCAATTGCACAATGAGTTTGACATTTCTGGCATTGAAGAAACATTCTTGCAATACAATACAGTGTTTCTAAAGGTGTGGGGCGAAGCCCCCACTAGTGGACCACATGGATTTTTTTGCCTATTTTGCCAGTAAGTTATAAAACCACCTCAAACACATTAGATATGAAACCAGAAGTCAAATCCAGACTGAACAGAAACCAGTTTGGTACAAATATGGTCTTTTACCTAAAAGGTAATGCGGTTTGGGGCGACAGTGGTTCAGGAAGCAGACTTGGAAGCCACTTAGCTGCTCTGATCACAGCACCATCCTGACCACACAACTTCCCGTGGTCTCTCCACCCTCAGGAAGGCTGACAGTGTGATTTGGGTGGCATTTGTGGAGACTGCTGCCATCATTTCTTGCCCAAACTCTTGTCTAGTTCCAGGTGAAACCTTGAGTCTCAACAATTGTTCTTTCTCGAAGAATGTTATTCCGCAGTAAGTAACACACAGCGTCTGACTGCTGTTGCACTCATTGCCTCCTAACCTGTGGGGAGAACTGCGGCTTCACCTCCACCCACCTCCACCCTAGCTCCTACTCTGGCCTGATAACCTTCATGCCAAGTGGAGTAAACACACAGTGAGGTTGACGGCTGTGCATACCTGCAAAAACAACGATAACTCTGTCGCCCGCAGCGCTGCGTGGTCGCCGCCAGTCCCAGACCACAACGATGGCAATTTTTAGAGCCCGAAATGGACCAACGACGCGTCGTAATTTGGGCCAAATGGACGCATTATCAGCGTGAAACAGAGTTTAATTTTACTGGTAATTTTTATGAGCGGGCGGATGTTGGTCGGCGCCCGGCGCGGGAAGATAAATGGGCAGGCTAATAAATCTGTCCCGTAGTGGCCTTTAATTAAATATCAGGTGTCACGGCGTCAGTGTTGAGGAATAAAACAACACTGACATTTCATTCCAGCATCAACAGACTGATAAACCTGCAGTGGCATTTATTTATTTTTCTGAATTTATTCACTGAATGTGTCAGTGAATAAATTTCACTTCCATTTGTTTCAGAACAGTGAGATCAAACAGGACGGGGGTTTGACTCCTGCATGTGGTCCCCTGGTAGGACACTTGACCACAGTTTGTCCCTCAAACCTCAGCCATGGGTGGAGACCTGCTCCGTGTTCCCCCGGTGCAGGTCCCATGTCTGGGGTAATGAGGTGAGCTGCATTATGAAGGGCATTTGGAGTAAAAACCAAAGTCCCACATGAGGAGTATCTGCTGCAGTGAGGAGGTAACAGTTCAGATGATTAGACGTGAGCAGCAGGAGAGGACAGAGGGAGGGGGAGTGAAATGTATTTGATATATTGAGAAATACACAAAAATCAGATAATGATGGTGTGTGAAGTTAGAAAGAAGAACAGTTCACCTCAGGTCTGGGTAAACTTTTTGACTCCGGGTCACGACCCAGGCCTGGACTAAGAGCAGAGAGATGGAACGTTGGCCTAAACTGAGATAAATTACACATAAAAGTCTTCTCCGTGCCATCCATAGGGAAAATAGAGATACAGATAATCAATTAATTATATTATATAATTTAAAGAAGTTTGGTGGGCCACACTACCCCATGGAACGGGCCACGTCCGGCCCTCGGGCCTTAGTTTGCCTGGAGTCAAAATACGTTACTTAAAGTTCCAGTTTAACTTTTTTGCATTTACACTAAATAATACAATAAATAAAAGGAATTAAAGTTGAAGATACTGATAAAAAATATTTTATCTTAATAATTATTAGCCATGAAAATAATAAGGATAGTAAAACAAAATTGTTATAGATACAGTTAATGGTTAGAGATACTAACTAGAGATACTAGAGAGAAAAAAACTAAACCAAATAAAAGAACTTGGGGATAAAAAAAATACATGATTGCATCCTATAAAGGTTCTTAAAATTTGCAATAATTCTTCTCATTTCCTAATAAAAAAGTCGATGTTCTGTCAGTGCTGACGATGATTCCGATCATTAAATTCATTAACTCGGGGACAACAGCAGACTGAACTTTCTGTCCGAGGAACGTCTTTGCTCGACCTTCACGGAGTGGAAGCATCAGAGACAGAGACGGAGACAGAGTCTAAAACTCCACAGAGGAGATCGTTCAGAGTTTACAAATCCAGCAATCAAACAACAGGAAATGGAAAGGAAAGAACGTCCTGATAAACAAGCGTAGACGAGAAGCCGCGGGAACAGGGCAACCTGTCCTAATGAGGCCAGGACACAGGAGGAGGAGGTGGAGCAGGTGGAGGAGAAGGTGTGATTCATTCACTGACGAGGAGGAAACAACAGCAGGAGTGTGTGTGATTTTTTTCCTGAATGAACCGTATTTTCACCTGAACCACCCACACACACACACCGTGCTCCCTGTCTCTTATACACATCTAGATGTGTATAAGAGACAGGTGTGTGTGTGTGTGTGTGTGTGTTGATTGAAGAAGCAACATGTGACATCTGTACACACAGGCTTCAACAGCTCCACCCGTCACCGTGTTGTGTGAAAACACAATCACGTCACAGACACACACCGTATTTTCACCTGAACCACCCACCCACACACACACCCACACACACACACACACACACACACACACACACACACACACACACACACACACACACACACACACACACACACGTACACGTGAACACTCACACACACTCGTCCTTCCTTCCTTCTGTGTGAGGTCGTTCATTGACATCATGCAGACACATTCACAGTCTGGATCATTTACCTGGCAGTGGAGCGGACTCCCGAAACTCCGGCTTGAAAAAAAAAAATTGTTATTTTTATTTGTATGTTCAGTCGGCGTGACTGGAAATTACTGGAAAAACTTTTTATCCAGTTTCATATTTCGCCCTTGAAATCTGACTCCACTTTATCGGCTTTATTATCTGCTGATGTGAAATGCTGCCGCCCTCAGTTTGTCTGACTTTGTAGAGACTTTTAGTGTTTGGCTCTTTCTTTGTTGTTGTTGTTTTTCTTTATTTTATTTACGTATGTTTTATCAGGAATGACTATAAGGGACATGGAAGGCAGCTCATATTCTTAGAAACCAAAGTGAACATTTACGAGAAAAGCTACTGTGATCAGCGGTCATTATGACCTCAGGATGGGCCAAATAGGGTATCTGGCAAATTTAGATTTTTAATCCAGCTCCACAAACCTGTCCAAATTATGTTGTTAATCTATATTATCAATATACCTCTGCCTTTTTCCTATAATCCCTAAGGGAATCAGCCTACCAACCCAACTACCCACTGATCTATCTATCTATCTCTCACTCTATCTGTCACTCTACCTAGATACCTAACTTCTCACCCATGAACCTACCTACATATCTGACAAACTAGCTATTTGCCTTACCTACATATTCACCCATCAACCTACCTACCCACCTATTTATCAATCTACCTTTCTACCTACCCATCTATCTATCCAACTACATACCTCCCTTTTAACCTATTAATCTACCCACTTATCAAACTACCTTCCGATCTATCTACCTACCTACCAACCTATCTATCTACCAACCTACCTACCTACGTATCTATCTATCTACCTACCAACCTACCTACCAACCTACCACCTACCTACCTATCTATCTATCTATCTATCTATCTATCTACCTATCTATCTACCTACTTACCTACCTACCTATCTACCTACCTACTTACCTACCTATATATCTATCTATCTACCTACTTACCTACCTACCTACCTATCTACCTACCTACCTACCTACCTATCTACGTATCTACCTATCTATCTACCTATCTACCTACTTACCTATCTACCTACCTACCTATCTACCTACCTACCTACTTACCTACCTATCTACCTACCTACCTACCTACCGTCAATATAGACTCCTATTCTTCTTGCTCAGGTTTAAGGATCCATAGTGGTCCACGGGGTGAAGAGGTTTGTTCACGCCTGCTCTAGCCCCAACAATTCAACCATTTCTTTGTCCTTCAAGGACCTTTCAGTGACGGTTCAGAGACCAAGGGCGATGTCTAACTGAAAACTTCCAGAACTTCTCTCCACACAGAAGAGCCATCCACAAAAACACATGCAAAACAACCAGCACCTCTCCCTGGAGGGAGGCATAAATACAGTTAGGAGCTGATGGTTCTCCTCCCCCAGGGAGCGGGAACTCACTCATCCGTACTGATCTTAAAACAACCGCCTTCCCTCTTCCTTCTCCTTGCTCCCTTCCTCCTCGTTTAACCTACCCTCTGGCCTCCATCCATTCATTTCCATTTTCCTTTTTTAAACCTTGTTTTTGTCTTTTTGAAGGTCTTTGCTCTTCTGTGTTTTCCCCAACTTCATCCTCATCTCCTTGTACCTGGTGGAGATGTTACGGTGCTCATCTGTACACGCGGCTCGTTTTGACTCCCACCTCTCACACTCGTTCATTGGATCGCTCTTTCACGTCTGCTGTTTTTGTCTCATGAATATCCAGAGATCATCTCTGACCCTGTTCTTGTTTCTCTTTATTTTCCTCCTCCACCTCCTCCTCCTCCTCTTCTCTCCGCTGCGTCTTTTCTCCGCTCCTTACTGGAGCTGAACAAATTGGAGATAATGCAGAATCACAGTGTGGATTATAAATTTAACATCAGGTCTGTGTCCCAGTGGAACTGAAGTGTATGTAGTGGGATCACAGTGGTACCGAGTCTGGTTTATTGAGGTTCAACGCTTCACAACTGAGATGGAAATGAGTTTCGTCAAACGTGGGCCATCGATCCTTGGTTTGTGGACAGTTTCCTAATTCCTGGACCCTTGACAGGTCAGAGAATAAAACTTGAGGATGGACATTTTTGTTAGTGGTGGAGTAGCTACCACTGCAACAAGGAAAATGCTCAAAATGTCATTACAAGTGTCAAGCAACACGAGACTAAAGTACTATTCATCAACGCTACGAACAATAGCGGCTAAGTGCAACAAAAGTAGGTCGACAGCACCCGTAAAATAGAACAATTTACAGCTAAAATAATTAAATTGACCTAGCAAGCAACCATCTTTACGTAAAAAAAGGACAAAAACAACGCAAAGAATAAGAAGTGTTTGTCAAAGAGCTTCAAAACATGTTACTCACACATTATAACCTAAAATTATCATATACAGATGTTACGAGAGATCCCCAATCATTTTGACAGAATATTAGCGTTTTACGTAGAAATCTGTGAGAATTATTATCACGTTTTCGTCCAATAATAAAACTCAATAACGTAATGCCTGGGTTTAGCAAAAAAAAGTCTGCTCTAAAAATATATTTAAGTTTGGGGCTAAAAAGCTGTATATGAGAGTAGTCACTAGATGGCAGCATAGCAGCTCATTCAAATTACTCTCACTCATAAAGTGGTTTATTCGGAGAAATTAATCATCTTTATCATTAAATTGAAATCAGAAATTAAGTGTTTGGATAATATTAACATCAGATATGACAAAATTTAAAACCGGACTTTGCTACTTGGACCACAAAACTGGTCCACATGCGCGCAGCAGTCCAATCCTTCCATCTTCAAGTACTACAGTGAAGTCACTAAAACTCCTGGTTCCACTGAATCCGCAGACGTTTGGACGGACTGACACCGCCTGACATGTCACCGCCTGTGCCTACAGTAACTTTAGCGAGCGCAGGTCGACTTGGACACGATGCTCCTACATGATTCTGCAGCGCCGCTCACAACACCAGTCTGAGCTGATAAAATATGAATGAGTGGGCTCTTGACAGTTGCTATGACGATACAGGCTGAAATAACCTTTCGGATCAAACTCACAGGATGTGAGTTCAGCGCGACGTACGGAACATATGAATTAGCTTCCATACAGGATGTAGCAACGTTATCCCTGAACTGGAATCACACAGACATTGGCTGTCGGTACGACGCCCCCTCTAGAGTCAGTTCACTGCCAAAAACGGATTTTGCTGGACATCCAAGTCCTGGTCCTCATCATGGTCAACGACGACGTTGCATTTTTGAGAAATCTGACGCAAACTCCATCTGACCACAGGTACCGGTGGTCAGCGTTTACAGCGAGACCATCTCTGTGTACCAGTTTGAGTGTGCGCTGGTCCACTCCAGGTACCATCCATTTTTTAGGCGATCTTCTCAAAGGCGAGGAGTCTGCCGTGAAAATGATGAAAGAAGTGCAAAAAGCGGTGAAACCTCCTTACAGGTTGTCTCCAGCTGGGGCTCAGTGCTGCATCACACTGACGACTGGATCTTCTCCAGCTGTGGAGCCTTCACACCTATCAGCTGAAAATACTAACACCTGCTGCTGCGGGTCGGACGCCAAGTTGTGGGACACAATTCAATTTGATCCTACAATCACAGGCGGCGCTTAATAAATCACCCATGGTGTTTAGTTGACGTGTCAAACATAAGGCTCACAGGCCCCAGATGGTCCATAAGATTGTTAAAATTGGCCTGCAGGAATGTAAGAAAGAAATTAATGATTACATTAGCCTCCCGTAGGCCCATCTGTTTTTTTTTTACATGCATTTTTTAAATTTCTTTTTAAAAACTGAAAACTGCGAAGTTTTTCTTCAAGGTAAAATTAATAAATAGGAAAAAAAAATTAGGACCAAAAAACATACGCTTGTGGACACAAAAGCTAGAAGGTGCAGTCCACGTATGTGGCCACTAAGCCTTAGGAGGTTAGAGATATAGATTTTTTATTTTTTATATTTACCATAACTATTTATACATTTACAAAATAAAAAAAACGATTTAAGCTATTTTTGTAAGGCCTTTGTTATACTGTTTCACTTTTAACTAAATAGTTATTTGGTTATATAAATGATGTGATCTTGGTATTGAGTACAGGTAGCTGCTTGGGGCGCCACCTGCTGGAGGGGAGGTCCCTGTAACAACTTGAAAAAAGAAAGAAAGAAAATGTTTATATTAGAAGGAAAAAAATATACTTTTGTTCTTACGATTAATATTTATATATTTGCTAAATAGGAAAGAAAATAATTTGTAGGTTTATATTAAATAATTTTGTCTTTTCTGAGTTTTTGTAGATTCTTTATATATATACATATACAGTATATTCTTTCATTCTATCTAAACAGTTATCTTGCTCTTGGTTCAGAGCATAAAGGCAGCTCCCTAGGGTGCCACCTGCTGGAGGGGAGGACTTTGGAACACTTTAAAAAAAAGGATAAGAATAAGTCTCCAACAGCCTGGTTTGCATAATATTCTCAAATAAAGACATACATTTTTATATTAGAGGGATAAAAATATACCATTATATTTATATTTATTATATAATTTATTTGGGTGATATTGAGTGGGAGGGATGTACTAAATATTTTTTTTGCGGAATTTACAGAAGATAAGAATCTGTTAAAATATATTTTTGTTTTTAATTTCAGCCCTGTCCTTCACATGTTCTCGTTGCTTTGGCCCCTAATATAATTTTTCTTTTCTCCACTTCCCCTGGTTTTTTAAGCCGTCCCTGTACTTCCCTCACTTTCCGACTTTCCGAGTGCCCAATTCCACCTAAGGATCAATTCAGGACAGAGCTGCCCTGCCAGTGCCGGTTCTTTCCATTGTATTCCAGTCTAAATTTAAAACGTTGTTCAGCCAATCTCCTGCAGCCTGGTTTCCATCTCCACCCCAGCAGAGTGAGGGAGCTTTTCTCCGCTCCACGGCACCGACTCCGATGCCACTGACGCAGTCCAGCCTTTGACAAATGAGCCAGCAAATTGACTCCTTTGCGCATTCCAAACAGCAAAGGCAAAAACAAAAACAATTCTCGCTTTGCTAAATGCTGGATGAAACGGTGCGACAGAGCGGCGCCGGCGATAAGGAATGATTCCACTCGTGCACTTCACCTCATCGCTCACACAATCCTTCCTTCTTAAGTCCTGTTTCCTGCAGCTTATGCCACGGACCCAGGTTGACCCACTGGTTCTTTGCCCAGTAGGGGGCCTTGTTCCTTCGCTTCGCTCCACTGCACTTGACTGACTGTTCTCCTTACAGGACAAGGAGGAGGTGAAGGAGTCATTCAGTGGAGAACAGACCCATTCAGGGAGAGCATGTGATTCATGATCAATGGTGCTTCTCCAATTACATTCCAATTAAAGGCCAGTCTGGGAGCGGCCGCTGCGACCGGGGCTGCACCGCTGGTCTGGTCTGCTGCGACCATAACAATGAGCAACAACGCCTGCATACATGAGGGACGGAAATGTCCCTGACAGTAAAATAAATGTCACTTTATTACAGTCACATTACCCACAGTTCAAAGGGCTAATGTTCACTATTACATCAATGCTGCTTTAACAGCGGCTAACATTCAACAGTCAATAAAGAGCAGGGAAAGAGGGAGCAAGAGGAGGCGGAGTCGTGGGACCGCCGGGAATAAAGACGAAGAGACGAGAAGATCATTACGTGCTCACGTAGGTTTGATCTGTGGTGGAGGTGGAAATTATGTGGAGGCTCCACCTCTGGAGTCAGTCAGCAGTTTGGTGTTTTATCCAAGACCAAATAATAAAAATGTGTATTTTTTCCAGAAACGTGATTAAAGATGCTGAGATTCTCTTTGGAGGTGACAAGGATGGACAGGATCAGGAACGAGGTAATCAGGGGGACAACACAGACAGGAAGGTTTGGAGAAAAAGATAGAGAAGACAGATTCAGATGGTTTGGACATGTCCAGAGGAGGGACAGTGGTTATATTGGGAGAAGAATGCTACACATGGAGCTACCAGGTAGGGGACTAAGAGGAGATTTATGGATGGGGTGAGGGAGGACATGGAGGTGGTTGGACTTGGAGTGGAGGATGCGGAGGACAGGGTGAGATGGAAGTTGTTGACTCGCTGTGGCAACCCCTGAAAGACGGGATAAGCCGAAAGAAAAAGAAAAGAAGATTTTCCGGAAACGTGACAAACCGAGAATTTCTAATGTCATTCCTCAACTAAGGAACTTCATCGGTTTCTGGTTGATGTCAGAGGAAAGTTCTTCTCCTCTAGACTTCATGTCCAGATGTGAAGTGTAGTTATTGTGGCCACAACCATCTGGAGAAGTTGCTCTGGTATTGATGAGCAGTTAAACTTCCTCAAGGCAGAATGGTCTGTAGACCATTGATGACCTCCTTCACTCCTCTCTCCTGTCTACTGTCCTGTCCACTTGTCCTAAAAAAAATCTTGTTACCGGACACCTTATTTCCAGTGTTCTATTCCGTTTTTTTGGCCAAACGACTATTTTTCTTGAAAACCTAAGAAAACTAGGTATCAACATCAGTGGCTGTGGCTCAGTGGTGAGATTGTTGGATTCCACCAAGGAGACATAGGTCAGCCTGAGCAGAGACCCCTAGACTTCCCTCTCCCCAGACAAGTTGACCGGGCTGTCGGGCTCCGTTCCACGACCACCACCCAAATCACACTGCACCTTAGCAGCCCCTCATGAACCTCATGAAGATGTCAACCTTCCTAACTGGGATCTACACTTTTTTTTTGTACGCTAAGTGCCCCACCTTCCCAGTGCTGCACCCAAAATAAAGCTAAACGTGTCGATCATAATGAAGAAGAAGTAAAAGTAAAAGAAATAAAGTGGGTGAATAATGATACCAACAATTCCTCCTGCTGTGAAACGTAACACTCCTGGAGAATCATCTTCTTCATGTTCTACCCACGCACCTCAGGGAAGTCCCAGCTTTAACGCAACGCTGTGAGGGAGACACGGAAGAACACTGAGACATATGTCCTGTTTGTTTTTATACTTTTATCTTTATCTCAGTTTTACCTTTTGATGACTAAGTGTCTCTAGAGGCAATTAGCAACAGTTTGGGCTCCTGCAGGGGGAGCAACTGTTCCTCTGAGCTTAGAAGGAAAAACGTTGGAGCTTAGTGGAAAATGTGAACGGAAGTCGTTACGTTTCATTCATTCATCTGACTGAATCAGAGCGGCAACGGTCTCCGCGATTGCCACCCAAATCACACATCCAAATGGTGCTATGATCAGAGGACCTCAGTGGGCAACCTGGCAGCTGGTGGATTAGAACGTGAAACTTTGCGAACCCAAGTTCACAGACCCGCTCCCTTATCCACTGGGCCACCACTGCAGCATATTGGCTATATTTATATATCTGTAAAACCGCTATGAGTTTGGGATTAATAAAATGACCTGCAATGCTGCCATCTAGTGACCTTCACTATAATCTACCAGCGTCTATCCCCCAATCTCATTTAAGGCACATATTTTTTAGTGCCTGGCAATACCAGATTTTCATTATCGGAGGAAAAAAAAAACTATAATGATGTTTGTGAATATGACATTATGGACCATTAACTGGTCCACTGGTATTAATCGACATCTGGATCCGTGATATTTTTGCCTTCATGAAAGATCAACATTTTATGTCACAGGTTTAGATTAAGATCAGAGATAAAATTTCCTTTTTGAACCAAGACCTGGAGATTAAAAGTGGGAAATAATCAAAGTTTGTGAAGGAAACATATTTTAAAGCTACATTTCCAGGTTCTGAGAGTGAGGAATATTCCTCCCCCCAATATGTGAGCGTTGTTCTGAAATACGTGGAGATTTTTCCTGAAATCTCATTGAAAGTTTTTAATCTAAGCTGCTTTAACAGTCAACCGTAACATGACAGAAAATCAATAAGTTATAAATAATAAAAGTCTGGAGAAATAATGAAATGATTGTTCCAGAAATACGTCAAGCGTGGACAGTTCAAGGTCTTCTCCGGTGAAGTTGTAAAATACGATTAAATCCTGGTTTATGAGCGTTTTTTTTTTTTTTTTTTTTTCCCGTGTGGTTCGTCTGCCGGGATAATCGCAGACACAGGTTTACAGCTGGTTCTTCTCATCACTTCATCTCCCATTGATTTCATTAACCGGGATCAGACCAACGTCAGGAATCAGGACGACCAGGAGGTGGAGATGACGTAGTGCATTAATAAATGACCAATCACCAATACATCTGGGTGCAACGGCTGCTGATGGAGCTGATGGAGGATGGAGGAGATGGAAGCAGCTGGAACAATAACTGGTGTTTTATTAAACACATAAAACAAACGCTGGACGTTGACGCCACCTATGGTCAGTGGAATAAAAAACAGCTCAGGTCGACTATTAATAAGGCAATAAGTGTGAATTAGCGCTGAGCCGCAGGACCACGTCTGACCAACAACACGTTGGTTCATTATAGACCTGTTGGTCAGAATGTGATGCTAATAATGCAGAGGTTGCAGGTTTGATTCCCAAAAACTGGAAACATTTGGCATTTTGCTTGGAACAGAAACAAAACCAGAAAGATTTTTTCAGTTCCAGAACAAAAACAAGTATCTAAGAATAATAGTAACTGGTCAAAACTGGTTAAATCCGGTTCTTTAAAAAACCCACGCAGCCCACGATCAAAGATATTCATCTCTCAAAAATACCAGGAACAATATTTTTGGTTCTAACCCAAAACCAGAAACGTTAAAATACTGTTTCTGTTCTCAACCGATTGGCTATATATTCTGGTTCAAAGCCTGGGCTAACGTAGACAAATGACTTTAGAGACAGGATTTTCCAAAGTGCTAAATGAAAAATTTTTTGTTCCGGAACAGAATTTTATGTTTTCCGGTTTCCGTTTTTGTTCGTTCCAAACGTAGTTACAGTAAAAGAAAGAAAAGAAAGAAAGGAATGAAGGAAGGAAGGAATGAAGGAAGGAAGGAAGGAAGGAAGGAAGGAAGGAAGGAAGGAAGGNNNNAAGAAAGAAAGAAAGAAAGAAAGAAAGAAAGAAAGAAAGAAAGAAAGAAAGAAAGAAAGAAAGAAAGAAAGAAAAAAAGAAAGAAAGAAAGAAAGAAAGAAAGAAAAAAGAAAGAAAGAAAGAAAGAAAGAAAGAAATTCTCAATTACGTCATTTACGACAAATCTTTGTCTGTCAACGACTTCCTGGAACAGAATGGATCAAACTGCTCAGTCGGACAGATGCTGAGAAACGCAGAATCCTGCAGCCGGGTTAAACCGGTTGGTTGCAGTTTGATGTTGGTATTGATCGGAGGGAACGTTAGGAGACTTCTGAAACACCCGGCGTTAAACCGTTCCCATCAGTTTCCTGCCCTGCTGCCGGGCTAAGTCTGTGTGATGGGCAACAGGTCTGGAACACCAGCTGAGACAGAGAGACCGGACACCTGCTGGAGATCTGGGTTAAACCCTGAGGAGGAGAACAAACCCCGGAGCCCAGGTCGAGTTAGAGATCAGGGTTGGAGGTTCGAATCCAAGCCTGGATTTTGGAGTTTATTTCAATTAAATAGATTTCTTTTTTTTTTTTTTTTTAATTTCTACAATAGTAAGTAAAAAAGAAATCAAAATTAAAGTAAAGATTGTATTAACTCAAAGACTGTAAGAATGATCAGAAAATAGTTATATAGTTATATAAATAATTTAATTTGAATTACATTTTATTAATTTTTTGTAATTAATTATGATTTATTTACTTTTTATTCCCTTATTCTAAGTAGAGTGCTCAAATATTAGAAAAAATTAGAAAAAAAAAATGGAACAAAGTTCACAAACCCTGGAGCCTCGGCTGAGATGGAGAGGAATGTTGTTAGAGATCAGGGTTGGAGGTTTGAATCCTTTATAGATTTATTTTATTTTATCAAAAAAAAGTCTAGTAAGTAAAAAAGGAATAAAAATAAAAATTTTCACTAAATCAAAGACTGTTTGGATGATTAAACAGAGAATAGTTTTACTAATTTAATAATGATAATAATTCATTAATTATTTAATATTTTACCATTTATTCTAAATAGTTTGCTCAAAAATGTTCAAAAGTTTGATGTTGAGAATGTCACACAGGCAACAGCATTTACCTCTTCACCACAGTGCCACACGTACTAAAAAATCTCAAACACGCAACTTAATGGACGTTCATTTTACAGGTGGCGCAATAGAAGCAAATAAAAAAAAAAACACCTTTGAGCCGTGAACCGTCAGATGTCTCTGCTTCATTATCATAGTCGTCTCCATGTAGAAGAGTCCAAATGTGATGGAGCAGTTTTGTCTCTCCACTCTCCAGACAAATGGCCGCCACATGCTACGAACCGATCCACAAATTTACAATCCAAACTACTCAATATGCTAATGGCGTCGTTCCCGTTGAATAATCCATCATCTTCCTGCCGCCGCTTAAGACTGTGTCCGTGTCGCCTGGAATAATTATTAAAACAGTATTAATTTTACATCTGCTTCTGCTTTATTTGTTCCCCGCGTCTGCAGGTGCCTCTTCATTAGCTCCTCTCTCCTCCTGCTCCCGCTCCCTCCACTCGATGCTCTCCTTAAATTGAATTAAATTCATTTCCCTTGAACACAAATTGCTCAGTTGGCATGAAATACGTACGTGCAGCTAAAGTGTGAACACAAACAAAACAAATTGAGCAAGGAAACAATAAGAGGCAACAATGAGCGGTGATTATGAGACGGGATTAAAGGCGCGGTTCTGCCGACCTGCAAAGAACAATTAGTGGGAGAGCGTTTGAGGAGCAGGTGTGTCGTTATTATCCTCCCACTGAGGCCCCCTGCTGTTTGGAGGGTGGTGACAGGTAGCGACAGGTTTCCTGTTCATCTCTCCTCCTTTTCCATTTCTACTTCTCCCATATTCAGTGGTTGCCACAGCGAGTCAACATTTTCCATCTCCCCCTGTCCTCAGTATCCTCTCTGACTCCAACTACCTCCATGTCCTCCATCAATCTCCTCTTTGTCTCCTACCTGGTAGCTACATCTCTAGGATCATTCTACCACTGTCCCTCCTCTGAACATGTCCAAACCATCTCGATCTGTCTTCTCTAGCTTTTTCTCCAAACCTTCCTGTCTGTGACATAAAGACCTGTCCTCCTAATCACTTCATTCCTGATCCTGTCCATCCTTGTCTCTCCTAAAGAGAATCTCAGTAGCATCTTTAACTCCTCCACTTCCAGCTTAAAAATAATAAAAAAATTATAAATATTCTTTATAATTAACCATTAAAACCTTTTGTGATAATTTGATATTTTTATTTTAGCTTTTATTGTATGAATGAAAAATCAGACACTGATGTTAAAGCAAAGTTTTGATCTTTTTGACAAGTCATTCAAGCAAGTTCTACTTTAGCTCGTCTCTTTATTCTCAACAATTATGGATATTTTTTATTATTCAAAGTATTTAAAAGCTCAAATATCCTCTCTCTCTTATTTAGGGACAGTTTTGAGCAGAGGCCGCGTTCACCCCGTTCTGGGGCGAATCACTTCCCTGACGGAGACAAACAAACAAAAAGAAAAAACAACGCCGCCCACGTTCTAACAGTTACATGTAAATACGACGACGCCACAACAATGGACGAGGAGCTCGTCGACGTGGCCGCCTCTACGCACCGCGATGCAATTTGCACCCCACGCACTTTGCATTCTTTGCAAATAATTACCTATTGTTGGAGTGAGGATGACCGCACATGAGAGTGTTTGTACAAATGTCCAATAAGCAGAGAGACACAGATGTGAGAGAACACTTCAGGCATGAATGCTGAAAACATGGAATAAATAAATTAAAAATAAAAAAATCAGGGATAAAGACGTTCAGCCCTAACGGGGCAGATGGGCAGTCGGAGTCATATGGAATAAGTGCAATCTGTTCCACTTGCCGCTCCTCTGCACAGCAGTCACTCTGCACAGACGCCGCTGCTAAATACACCATTGTAGCGCAGCCGCTTCCTGCTAACAAGAGGCCGGATCTTTCCCTCAGACGGCGGGTGAGGGTGTCGCTTCAAAAACTACCCTGAACCGGGGCAGCTTTTTATTAGAGCAACGTTCAGGCTATTGATTCGTTTGCCTGCTGGTGTTTCCCCTCCTCCGCCTTCATCCGACGTCTGCAGCGAGATTAATTGGAAACACTACTTTGTTGAGGTGTTGTACTCCATCCCACGGAGCACAGTATTGTGTACCTCCCTCCGCCCGTGATGTGCTGCACACCGCTCTATTTACATTCCAGTTTTACCAACTGCACTACAGTTAATCACTTCAGCTTTTATTCAGACTGAGGAGGAACCCCTCACACAACGGCTACCGTGCATTTGTCAAAACTTCCGAACAATAAGAATTGGAAAATAATTGAATTTTAAAAGTGCAATATGTGATATACTCACTTCCTGCTCAGTGTTTACTGGAGTTCAGGGCCAATAAGCTTTTGCTGGAGGCAAAAAAAAGAATATTGATTTCAGAATCCCCTTCATTTGTACCACCTCAGGGAAACAGAGCTGGATTGTAATTTCATTTCTTTAGTACAATGAGAATTTCAATTGCCTATCGTCCTCCCTACGCTGTGTTTCTACTTAAACTCCCTGAGTATGTCACAGATTTTTTCCAATCCTGTGAGGAATTCCGTACATTGTGATATTTCATGATGAAAAATGTCATTATTTTTGCAAACGGAAACATTTTTTTACCATAAAATGCAGCAGAAATACAGCAAAATCTAGACAAAAAGACAAATCACTGGGGTGATTTTTTTTTTTACTTCCGAGCCTAAAGTCTGACTGGGGGCCACGTTTTTCCTTGCCATCTGCTGGGAAAATGCAGGTACTGCAAATGTTTGACCAGCAGGAAATTGAACACAGCACTTATGATGCTGTTCTGTTCCTCTCTCTGATTGGCTCATGAATCTCTCAGCATCTCCCCTTGTTTTTTTCTGCCACTTATTTTGTTCTGCGCCATTTGGCAAGAGATAGTCCTAATTTACCACCGTACGACGGCTCCTGAACGCCACGCACGACATTTAACGTCCAAAGAGGCTGCGATAGAGAGGATTCTTTGAACTGCAGTCACTTTCTTCGCCTCCTTCACGTCCAAACCACTTCGCCACATGCTATCTTAACTCTCCCAACCTTCTGCTCCTGCGCTCCACTTAACCGCCCGTGCTGGACCGGCACGGTGCGTTTCAGAATCGTCCAACGCCAGCGTAATTTTATGCAGCGGCGGGTTGTTGGATTCTTAACTGTCTGCTCAGGAGCCAAACAGGCTGCATCCAGCACGGAGAATTAAGCAAATACGGAGAGCATTTATCATCATTTAGGCGGACGGACAGCTGCGGTGAATACAGATGTTGTGTTTGAACATCTTGATCTGCTGCAGTGTAGTTCTGCTCCTTCCCTTGGATGGATTAATTAAATCAACTTGTAGCCCTTCTGCCCGGCGTGCTGCGGCGGTTAAATATATTCTGGTTCCGGCTGAACAGACCCGGGGATGATGCAACATGTTTGTTTGACAGATTACGTACAGTACACAGCGTGCGCTGCTGTACGGTACAGAGCGGCCTATAAACTGTCAGGCTGGACGTGTGAGGTCGACAGCGTGTCCTGTTGTTTTTTTTTTCCCCAGCCACCTTCAACTTCCTCGGGCACGGAACATTTTTGAAGGCAGGGCTGAAAGAGGGCAGAGAAATGCAATTACTGGTAAATAGAGACTCCCTGCGACTGCACGTTTATCCAGGGTCCAGAAATGATTCCTCACAAAGCTGCTGGTGGTGGGAGCGTGCACGGGCTTCTGGGTAAATGTGCCTGCGTGTCCACGTGTCTCACCGGGTGTGACTCATTGTAGCAGTGCCATTAAAGCTTATCAGACTCCGACGGAGCGAGCGAGCGAGCCGCGACCGCCTTTTCTCCTCGCCGGCTTCCGGGGCGTCTCTGAGTGGCTGTGACTGCTGGCCGTTGTCCACTGGCGCCCCCCGCTGACCCACACCGGGTGTCGGGCAGAAAGGCAAAAAGGTTTTGGCAGCTCATTTTTCCGAGAGCCTTTACAAACTAGTTGGTCTGATCCAATTGTCCCTACGCTGTGTTAAATACAGCTGGGCGTCCAGACGGGGCCTGTGATAACGGCGCCTGAACATTCTGTGCCACGTTCACGGGACGCCTCCTTGTGCTGTAAAGCGGCGGCAATTTTTTACCCTCGTTTTCCCGGTGGAGTTCACCTGAAATGTCAACTTTTGTGTTAGCCCGACTGGAAACGAAGTTGGACAAGATGGTTCAGGTGTGGAGACATGAGTGTCCTCTGGAACAGAACTGAAGTACTGCCTCAGTTACATCTGGTTTTTGGCTCCGTCTGCGCTAGAGAGGATGTAGACAACTACAATTACGATAACAACTACGTTTACGATAACAACTACTGGCATAAAGACCAGCATTAGCCGCCACGATCAGACTCATTTTCTTCAACCAACATGAGAAAAAAACCCAAAATAAACCAAACGATGAAGGTGTTAGCCTTTCTGTCTGTGCGCCAACTGAGGCGAAATAAACCAAAGAATCGTCAACAAGGCTAGCAACCATGGCAACGATGGAACTGTAGCATGACGACTGTAAGCATTAGATGCTAACAGACTGAACAGGATTGTTCAGTCTGTCTGTACACTTATAGTCTGTACAGTACTGTTGGACTGTCAGTACTGTTGGACACACAGTCCTGTTGGACACACAGTACTGTTGGACTGTCAGTGCTGTTGGACTGTAGGTTAGGACCTTTGGACTGTCTTTGCAGTGTAGCTCAGTACCGTTGGAGTGTCAGTACTGTCTGTCTCTTGCTTACAGACAGCCTGACTGTACAGTACTGTCCTCCTGGTGGTTCCAGTCTGGTCTCACTCGTCTCTCTTTCTGAGCTGAGTGTCATGTAATGATTAATGGCGACGGAGACGAGTAAGTGTTCAGTACCAGCTCTTTGTGCTGCGTGACAGTCGTCTCAAGGTCGGGACAATAATAAAGACATATTCAGCAGTTGTCAATAGTCTCACAGCTTCAAATTGACTTTAAAACAAAGTGGAGATTGTTTGGTGTTTTTTTTTTCTCTCAGGATACAAATCAGCTTTGTCTTCTGATTGATTAAGGCGTCCTTCACAAAAGTCATTGCAGATACAAAGGAAAAAACAAGTTGGAGACTTGGATGAAGCTACAGGTTAATAATATCTCAAAAACTGTACTTTTTTGTCGAAAATAGTTTGAGAAAATATAGATATTATAGATCAGAATCCCTGCACTTGAACACAACAAGGAAATGTTCCATTTCCTATGGTTTTACTCCCTTCAACCAGACTCTCATTTTTTATTAAAAACACAAGAACTAAAAATGCACAGTTATTTTTTTCATTCTGATGCAACAGACCACCAGAGTTGCAATAGCACCATTTTTTTTTCCGTGCACGTCTGCCCCACATTTCCATTTCAAATAGTGAATTTGCACAAACAAAGCTGTGTGACTAAGATGTCCGAACTCTTCTCGCCACGTGTTTCTTTTTCTATTATTATTTTTATTGACATCCTCTCATCTTTCACGCTCCTCAGACTCTATTTTTTTTCCCTTTTTTTTAGCCTTTGACTCACACCTTTTTCCGCATAGTACAATAAAAAGGGTCTAATTTGTCTCCGCGGCACTGGTGCAGAAAACACATCAACAACTCATTACGGGCCGGTGTGTTCTCTCGTACCTGGTACAAAGGCAGCAGACGCTGTGTGGAGCTGCAGGAACAGGCAGACTGAAAATTAACTCTTACTGGTGATTTTCTATGAAAAACTGAAGAAAAAAAACAAGAAAAATAAGTTTTTAATTATTTTTTGGATAGAAAAAATGTGATTTTTTTATATTATTTTACATAAAAAAATTGTAAAAAAAAATTCTTGCCAAAAAAAATTTAAAATTTATTTTTTCCTGGGGAATTTAAGCAAAATATGGTTTTATGAGAATTACAACAGTAATATTTACTAATTATAACGCTGCTGGTTTTACTACTTAAATCTCAGGTTTTTTTTCCATTAGCAAATCTGCTCACTCAGCCGCCACCACTCTTTGACTAGAAAGTCAAAAATAATGCATCCCAATTGGCTCGTCAGGCTACGAGCCATACATAATTCATCTGTGAATATTACAGTACGTACGCTCTGTGGAGGGTGTTTTTTTTTTTTTTTTCTACCTCGTGTGCATATTTAAACTACCATCTCTGTATTCACTGCATTCACCACGTACAGCAAAATAAGGAGGTTAACAAATAAAAGAAGAACTCAGATCCATATGGTTACAATCCCAAAGTTACAGTCAGCAAATATTTCAGAAAATGGAGCCCGGACCAGACGGGAGGACTGTGGGGGCGGAGTACGTCCGGCGGGATTCGGACTAACCTTTCTTTCCTCATTTAATTTACACCTGGAAATAACAAGAGAGGTGAGTCGTCCTGCAAACACTAGAAGCAATTAATGACGCCTGATATGGGGAGGAAGAGGGGAGTGAAGACGTCCCCGGGGTGGGAGAGTGGCTGGAATGGTTTCAGGGTAATTAACAAATTGTCCTGCTTTCAACCTCCTATCTGGGAACAGTGGAAGATCTCAAAGAGAACATTTTGTATGAAATGGAAGTTGTAGAACACAAAGGCAGAGATGAACCTTTTCTGAATAATTCACCGATCTGTCCTCGCTGATTTTTTTTTTCTCCTCTGGTTTCTTTTGTTTTTTTTATTTTATGGAAATGCCTTGAATGTCAACTGTCTCTTATACACATCTAGATGTGTATAAGAGACAGCTATAGTGCAGTGCGCCCTATGTGTGTTGTTGTTGTTGTAAGGCGGGTGCAGTAGAGGACACTACGAGAACGTTAAAGGGGGAAGTGTGGGGGCGTTGCCTTACGGTCGTGAATATACGGTACTTCCTTCCTTCCAAGTGCCACGATTTGTTTATTTCAGTTATTCCGTCCTTGAAGTGAATCACCTGACTATCAAACAGATGTACAACTGCTGAAAATGTGAGTTCTCACTCTGCTCTGCCAGGACAGGAAGTCCTGTATGGAAGAAGGTGTCATTCGGTTCACGGCGTCTATCGACCCATCGGCTTTTTCTGATTAATTAAACTCACCCCCCCGTCATTTTTCCCATTCATTACTTTGAGCTGATGGTGTTGTTACACCTATATCCCCCTGTGATTCTTTTAATTAAAATTAATACGTCAACCGTCTGCCTGCAAGGAAGCTACCTAGCCGCAGCCCGGTGGCCACTCGCTGTAATCAATATCTGTGTTAATAGGACGTGAGAAGCACCCACTCCCGCGGAGCTCCCTCTGCAGGTGCTTTTTTCCCATATTACCTTGACTGTCAGCGCGGGGCCTTACGAGGCGCACGTCACTGGCGGAGGGGGTGGGGAGGCCATGCATTTTTCATAAGGTTGTACATGTATTTTAATGAGCGGAGCTCAGGAGCTGAACTGAGAGAGAGAAAGAGACCAAGACAGACAGAGAGAGACACACACAACCCCTCATTCAACATGTTGCTGTCAGTCACAGCTCGTCCAAGGCCTCGTCCAAACGCCTGTCTCCATTGGTATCCCCTAATATCAATCACGCCCCAAATCTTTGCATATTTCCGCGGGATAATTAAGTGGAGATTGCGGCGTGACGCAGACGATCAATCTGCAAATCAGCCGACCGGATCAAATCCAAATTCCGACTCTACGTTCGGAACTGGCAATCTTAGCAGCATAGAGTGAAGGAGGTAGCATACGATTCGGGTGGAGAACGGCACGCACAGCCCCCCCTGCTGGGCGGAAGAGCCTGTATCAGTGTAATTTGAAATTAATAGGTCAGTAAAACTTTGAATTCGCAGTCTGAGCCTCGGGGACAAACACATTTGCATAGAAATGAACACTATTTCCTGTTTGTTCTGTATGCAAATACAAACAAGGGGAACTAAACAGAGAGGAGAGGAGGTTGGCAGAGGAGTCGAACCCACGGGCAGAGCGGGCGCCCGAACCACCACTTCAAACACGGCTCTGTGAGATCAGACGACGCTGCAGCTGAGCCCGGACCAGACGGGAGGACTGTGGGGGCGGAGTACGTCCGGCGGGATTCGGACTAACCTTTCTTTCCTCATTTAATTTACACCTGGAAATAACAAGAGAGGTGAGTCGTCCTGCAAACACTAGAAGCAATTAATGACGCCTGATATGGGGAGGAAGAGGGGAGTGAAGACGTCCCCGGGGTGGGAGAGTGGCTGGAATGGTTTCAGGGTAATTAACAAATTGTCCTGCTTTCAACCTCCTATCTGGGAACAGTGGAAGATCTCAAAGAGAACATTTTGTATGAAATGGAAGTTGTAGAACACAAAGGCAGAGATGAACCTTTTCTGAATAATTCACCGATCTGTCCTCGCTGATTTTTTTTTTCTCCTCTGGTTTCTTTTGTTTTTTTTATTTTATGGAAATGCCTTGAATGTCAATGACACTCGGGATATGAGGCTTCGATCTGATAGCATGCAATTCATCACTGTAAACATTCAACAGTCAGACAATGGGGGAGTTGTTATTGCATTAGCATAAATGACTGGCGTGCTCGATAAAGAGCGGTCGCCCAGTCAACGCAGCATCTGCGGAAAATTGTCTGATCGGATCCTGGAGAGACCGAACTTTTCTTCTCAACGCCACATCAAAACTACATCCATAAGAATATGGAACATGAGCTGAACGTGGCCTTCATCTAGAGATCTCAGCCCCGTGTTCAACCTGAGGCTTCTCCGACTGTTGACCTTCATCGTCCACCACCATCGTCATCACTTTTCTCCTCCAACCTCCTCTCCACAGGGTGAACGGTCTGTGATTCTAATTTGGTTTTTGTGTGGATAACGACTCAAGGCTGGACACACACACACCACTCCATTCATCACCTTGGTAGGATTTCTGAGAATGAAATGAAACTCTCACCTTTGTAACTTCTTTTATTTATAGCTTTAAAAAGGAGTTTTCACTGAGGAAAATGTCGACTGGTTTAATATGGACTCAGGCAGTGGTTTTGCACTTTAACCCTTAGTGTTAAAATCTGCACTGCAGGCCGGCCTGTCAGCAAAAAATATATATATATTTTTTTTTTTTCTACTCTATCACCTCCATCCTTAAGTCCAGGCTTTGGCAAACTTTTTAAACTTATGGGCCACAACTGGTCCTTAAATTTGACACTAGGTCCGAGTCCAGATCAGAAAGACGTACGTTTGAACTACGACAAATGGCAACACTCTTTATGACGTCATCTATTGTGAAAATGAAGTTTAATGATAATATAAATAAATTATTTAATTTGGACAAGGTGGGAGGGCCTTTTCAAAAAGCTTAACCGCCCGCATCTGGACCCCGGGCCTTAGTTTGTCCATACGTGCTTTAGTCCAATTCCAACTCAATCAAATGTCTGTTCGTGTTGGAGGACAGAATACTTTGACATGTTGGCTGTGGAAAAGACTTTTTATAATTTGACAAAAAAAAGTCCTGGAACTACACAGTTCCACTTGCCTACCAACAGGGAAATATAAATATATAATTGGTCCAACCAGAAATTTACCATGAACTCTCCGCCGTCAATAACAATATCTACGTTATTATGAGTCAGCGTTAATGCCGGGGGCGTGTTCTGCCCCCGTGTTATTACACCAGTGCCGTGATTGTCATTTTTTTCCACATCCACATCTGGACACGGCGAGTCACCGTGGACAGCGAGGTTCGTAATTAACTCTGTGGTTATAACTAAGATGACCCCAAACACCGGGTGGCGCCGAAGAAACAACTCATTTTCCCCCTGAATTCTCATTAGCAGGCGGCGCGGCGGTGCGATCCTCCCTCGGAACTCTGAAGGTGACACAGCAGTTACAGTGGACTTTGATGGGGCACCAGGGAGCTGTAGTTCATATCACAGGACTGCTTCCTCTGCAGAGTTAAAGGTTTCAACAATCAGCAGCTGCAGCCTTCTGGGAGGGGGCGAGAGAGAGAGAGAGAGAGAGAAAATCTTCCCTCTCTGGCAGGTTGAGCTGTTTTTCCTCTCCTCCATGATTTCCACACGGCTGATGGTCGAGCAGCTTCCATTTTCTGCCAGTGGAGGGAAGATTAACCTCCTCCACATGGTTCCGCCCTCCGTGGAAAAAAAAAAAAACCTGCTCTCTAAATCATTAATTATAAGTGTTTGCATCAACAGTAAATTTCTCAGATCTTCCAAAACAGCCTCTTCCATCGCTGCCTCAGTATCTCGGAGCGCCAGTAAAACCCCGGCTTTAACGAGTCTTTGGAGTTCGGGAGTCAGGCCGCGGTGACAACATGTCAGCGTCTTATTAGGGTTCGGCTGCAGATACAGGTGTAGCCACCGACTGGCGGCGCTGACACGGTCCAGCAACTTCCTCCGAGGCTAAGCCGATTGTCCGGCCCCAGACGTGGAACCGGCATCCTCACCGGGGTTGCGGCGCTTTCCAGCGGCGTGATTATATTTCCCTTCTCACTCACCGAGGCGAGCGGCTGATTAAATCTGTATTTAATTGGATCAAATCTAGTCGTGATGGAGCGCTCCCCCCAGCGTTTAACCCACAGTCCTCTGTCAAATGAGCGCGGGGGGGGAATATAGGATGGGGGAATTAGAAGCGGGAAATGAATACCAATGATAGGCTGTGCTAATAGCCAAAGCGGGAGAAGTGGAACACACCTGCAGGGCCTGACAAAGAGGAATCAGGGATGGCAGCTTGTCTGTCTGTCTGTCTGCTCGCACCGGCACAATTGATTAGTGACTTGATTACAGCGGCGTCATGTCATTCAGGTCGGACAAAGACTTTTTTTTTTGATTAGTGCTTTTATGAAAAATGCATTAACCGTAATTGAACGGCGCTTACAATGTCCTATTAATCAAACCTTTACGTAAACCTGTGATTATCGCGGTGCAGACAAATGGAACGGAACGAACAATGTTTTCGCAATGTTCCTTCATCATCTGTTAGAATTGAGTGACGTGATTATTACCATCATTTATGATCATATACACAAATATAGATGAAATATATTTATATAACACAATTAGCAATTCAGCATCATTCCCACCAAGTCGGAAATAACTTCACAATATTAAAGTTTCATTACATATCAGTGACATCTGACGAGAGCCACTTCTACAATAACCACTTTCGACAACTAGAGCAACTATTCTATACTGTTTTTTTTTTATTTCATCTTTGGGTTGCTTTGCACTTGCAATGATATTTTGAGAACACTTTTAAACATAGTCTTGTCTACTAAGTCATATTTACAACCAAGGATAAATCGTTAAAATGGCCTTTTTACTCTTGAACCAGACACTAGGGGGCACAGGCCAGTGTTTTTTAGTGCTGGAGGGTTGCCTCAGTAACGGCTTCGATGTAAAACTTTGACTAAATCAACGATGCAAGTCAACAATATGATTTCCATACCGGATCGGTCGGGTCCCGGGTTAACAAAGAGCCAAGAGTTGGATATTGGACAACTGTTGGTCCAAGACAAGGCAGAGTAGAACTGGGATTCTTAACCTTTTTGTCACTGAGACCCAATTTTTTTTGTGTCGAGTGACCTGGGGCCCTTAATAATAGCAGTTTAAAATTTTCACGGCCCTCTAGGGGGCGCTTGCGGCCCAACTTTGGTGCCCGGTGCCCAATGGTTCAGAATCCCTGGAGTAGAAGATACAGCAACCCCAGCAAAAGGACAAGCCAAAAGTAATGAAATGGCCTTTATTATTCTTGATGATAAAAACAACAGAGACCTTCAGCAGATCCATTTTTCTTTTTTTTTTTTTTTTTCGCACCCGTTTCCGCTGCCATGGAGAACAGTATCTTTAAACGCCGCCTTGTACTACGCATCACTGGGCTTGTGCAAACAGGCAGAATATCTGCTGTTTGGATTTGCCAGTTTGCAAAGGTGTAAAGAGAAGCGCGGAGATTTATCCTACAGCTCGGTACACAAACTGTGCAGCGGCTGTCACCGCGGGCGGAAACTGGTGAGCAGAGGTAAGCAGAGCGATCCAGAGGAGGAGTGTGTGACTCCACCCTGCAGTTTCACATCCATCATATTCACTGCTCTTAGTATCTAGGTCAGGGGTGTCCAAATTTCTTTCTCTTTTCTCGCACGGGCACCGCATTTGATAAGGTAAAAATACCCCTGGGCCGACTGCTTCTCCCCCGGTTTACCTGGGGCTATAATTAAATGGTATAGTATTGCCACGAATTTCAACAAATGCCTTCAGTGAATAACAAATGCTGGTGTTGGGGTGTTATAACAAAGTGGCCGAGGCCAACTATTCCAGGACACAAAACTCAAGGATGCGACAGAGGAGGGAACAAATGCAACACTAGTTAAATTAGGTTTTTATAAAGAAAGAAATAGAAATGGACAAATCACACTGCAACGTTGGCTAAATAACACAAAGATGTGTCGGTTCAACACCTCACGTGTAGTCAGGGGAGGCAAGTGAGGCACGGCCTCACCTGTCATCATAGATATATAAATTAAAAGTATATTCAATGGTTATATCTATTTTGTAGGCCTTCACTTTGGCCCAGAGGCAATGTCTCTGTCTTTGGTGTAAAACTCCAGGGTTCGCCTCCTGCTAGTTTGAATCCCAGTTAGGGCAGTTGACTTACAGGGGGCACATCACCTGCAGGAAGAAACGGTGTGGTGCAACGTGATGGAGTTGGAGGTGGCAGTGTTGGAAACTGTTGCTTTGCGACCAGGTAACACATAAGCGAGATACAGCTTTGCCCTCCCCTCTCCATGTTGCTATTAAAATGTTCCGACACCTTTACTATGTAAGAACTAGTGTATATAATTGAAAGTATTTACACAACTGTATGTGTGTACCGGGTACTTTTGATTAGCGGCCATAAAACTGCTGCTCAGAGCTTCACTGTGAGGCAACAGTCATCTGGCCTCATGTCATGGCCAGTGAACTCTGGGAAACTAAAGGTGGAGCTCGTTGGACTCTGGAAGAATGTCAATCCTCTGGACATTGTCCCAACTTTTTGGCCTGAAGAAACTTTAACACAAAGTTATTCCGGCTCCTGTCCACTGTGTCAGCCACTAATGGAGGAGACGCCACTGGTGCCCTGGTAGCCCTATGGTCTCCACAAGGTGTTCCAAAACACAAAACTGGTCCAAAAGGAGCAGAATGGTTCTTGAGCAGATGTTACATCTATAATGACGTCCCAATGGGTGCAACCATCATGGTGGCCACTAGAGTGGTCACTATTGTATGTCCCAGAAGTATTTATTATGACATTGTTTGATAAGTTGCCATAAAACAAGCCGCTCTTTGTATCACTGAGTGCTTTGGAGTGGCTCTCTGTTTGGAGAGACTTGGACGTGGAGCAGTCATTCTCCACACTGAAGGACTTAAGACATAACATCAGGCCAGGAGTGTTCAGGGACGACTTTCTTCTCTGCCAGTGATGTCCACTGAGACAGAGAGACTTGTACAAGCCGCAAATTGGACTTAAGTTAAGTTAAGTTAATAAGTTATGGTTAAAAAATGTTTTACTATGCTACAAGTTAAATATGTAAAAATGCTGATATTATAATTTAATTTTAAACAAAACACGTCAAACATCCTTTGCTTTATACGGTTCATATACAGTATTTGTCACTGCAGCTTCTTCCATTGATCTGTTTGCTGCCAATTTTCAGCAAAACGTTGAAGTGCAGAAGCAGCGAGGAGCCAATAAACAGCTAGTCTTTAACCAAGAGTTTGGATTTCTCCGATAAATCAGGCCGAAAGTTTAAAGTTATAAAACCATATCAAACGGCTTTGGAAAATCAAATACCCTCCAAACATATTTTACAAGGGCAAAAGGTTCCCTTTAAAAAAAAGTGAATTTTCTAAACTACCGGCACGGCATTAAAGGAAAAAAAATACTTTGGACATAAAAATCGTCCAAGTGCCACAATTAGCCCCTGGGCCAGACTTTGGGCACAGCTGATGTAGATCCATTTAAGAAGAGAATTTGTTTTTACAACAGTGGCCTTAAGTCAAAGAGAAGGAGTGGAACACACACTGGCTGAGAGAGCAGCTGGCCAAAACACTCTCACTGCAGTAATTAAATGTTTATCGTCTTGCTCAAAGGTTCAATGCTGTTGAACGTGGGTAAAATGTCTCTCCAGCCGGGCTTCAACAGCAGATGTTTTTCCGATAGACATCAGCGTCAGATTATTCTGGAGTTTTTTTTTTTTTTTTGAACGTCAGGACTGAGGCGTGGGAAAAAAAAAGGAGGACATAAAAATCTAACAATGAGTTTAAACAACGATGTTAATGATTGGTCGAGGCAGGACTCGTACTACGGGTCTCCATCCTGACGAATGGACACTGCACCTCCCACACCTCCTCTTCTCTACTCACACTCTGCAGAATGACTGTCTTTGTGATTGAAAACTTCTGCCTTGATTTTCTTCTTTAATTGTATTAATTTGGAATTGGGAGAAATGGCTCAGTGGTAAAGGAAGCAGACCTGGGTCCGGAGGGTTTTAGGTTTGAATCCACCGTTTGCACTCCCTGCGATCATCACTGTTGTGTAGATCACAATGACAAGGAGTTTGTGTCACAATGACAAGGAGTTTGTTTACCTTCCTTTAAGAAAGGCATCGGTATAAAGTAATGATTAAGTCTTGAAGCAGAGGTTCCCAAAATGGGGGGTGTGGCCCTGTATGGGGCATGACTTTATGCTGATTCATTGTCTTCCATCACTGTATGCAGTTTTTATACGTATCCTTGTAATGGGTTTTTTCACAACATCGCACATTTTTCCATTATAATAAATGTTTTAAATATCTAGGACTTGGATTAGGATTAAATATCCAGACTTGGGTCTACAAGGCTTTAGGTTCATATCCACCAGCTGCCAGGTTGCCACTGAGCAAAGCACCGTCCCGACCCACTCAACCTCCACCACCCACAGTAAGGCTCACACTTTGGTGCAATGTGATTTGGGTGGAGCCAGCTGCCCCTGCTACCCAACAACGGGTAAGTGGAACTGGATGTTAAGGAAGTGGACTTGGCTCCGCAAGACTTCAGGTTCTACTGAGCATAACACAATCCCGACCCACCAAACTGTAGTCTCAGAGTATGTTGCAGTGTGATTTGGGTGGCAGTGGTGGAGACCAGGGTGAGCAAAATGGTGCTGCAGGTAAAGCTTGCTAACCACTGCCATCTGTTTTATCAATAAATTATTTTATGATCCGTTCAATTCCATCTAAGAACCTGACTCTGTGCGTTGCCGTGTTGGGGGGGCGCAGCTGTAAACCCGGGGGTTCGTTTGTATTAACCCATTACAGAGGTCGGCGTTGCTGATATGACTGAACTCTGAAGTCATTACACATCCATCAGCACCAACACCCACCACTAACTCACAACCTTCTTCACGCCAACCGTCCTCTGTCCGTCCTGCGGAGGCCACCGTCCCTGAGTTAGTGATTAAAGGTGTCATTCCAGCGGCCCACCTTGGAGGTCAAAGGAAAATTCGGGGCTAAATTACTTTGTGCAAGGCCGAACCTATATTGAACGGCTGAAAATGAAGCACAAGGTTGATTGAAAAATTGATGTTTGCATAGAAGCCGCGGAGCAGGGGTCGCTACGGGAGCAAACACCGGGTCCACGCTTGGAGAGGAAGGCGTGGAGGCGGAGTCCCTCCGTCCTCCTCACGCTCTCTCTTCCTCTCTCTCTCAGACTCTCACTTTCTCCCTGTCACTGTAGTAGTTAAGTATTGAGAATAAAGTGGGTTGACTCATAAATACACATGATGATAGATTGCTGATGAGCTGTGTAATAGAGAGAGGACGAGGAACAGGGAGGAACAAGGTTTCTGCTGACAAAGAGCAAATTTATTTATTTTTATGGATTTAAAAAGTGAGACCTCGAACACACACACGAGCAGGCCGCCGCCGCCGCCGCCACTGCTGTGTGGAATGTTAATGACCCTGGCATTTTTAAAAGTGTCGTTATCTCCCTGCCACTGCACATTACCTAGAGATATGGTTTCCCTGGCACTAATTTACCTCCTTTACAGCAGGCGCCAGAGGTGAGAACCAAGTTTTAATGAAAACATTAATTTGATCAAAAGTTCATTCCCATTGGCAAAATTAAAGAACAATAATTAAGGATTACAACCTGTTTTAAGGATCCGAAATGCCATATCAGGAATAGAGACATGAGTAGACTCTGACAGAAGCCCTAATGATTTCCTTTTACTGCCAATCACACAAAAAAAACTTACAAATGTCCAGTGTTGCCGTGAAACACAGATTCGAACGACAAATTCAACAACAGTTGGACGCATGGAAATGATTGATCGCACCATAGGTTGACAGTAAAGTACAGCTTTAAGATTATGCAATTTCACCACGGTGGGACAAATAAAGGATTTCTTAATCTTAATCTTAATCTTAAGGGTAAATATTGTGACAATAGAGATCAATAGTGTCATTGAAATTGGTGAAAGATTAAATTTCTTTTTTTTCATTGTGATTCACACCAGAGCGCAGCGAACAAAATTTGCCTCCGCATTTAACCCATCATCAAAGCCCTGGGTGGTAACTTGGCGGTAGTGGGATTCGAACCAGGGACCTTGTGGACCCAAGTCCGCTTCCTTAACCACTAGACCACTGCTCTGACTAAATGGAACATGAAACAACAATGAAAATTTAGATCTGCTCAACGTTATTCCTTCAGTTTTTCAGCACAAGAAGAGAAAATGTACAACCCCAAAGACCAGGAATTGAACCAGCAAACTGTGGATCAAATATCACTTCTGCAAGGATAAGGCGACTGGCCGGCGAGAAAAAGCGACGTCACATAAATATAGAGAAGAGTCGGCTTTCCTTGGTTGCTGTGGTTGTCGCCGAGAATGAAGACATTTTGGAAAAGAGCATGTGGTCAGAACGGTGGGCTCTGATTGGATCTTCTCCAGACTTGTTTGTTTGCTTCCTGTGTTTCTAATGTGAGTTCCAGGGAATTGGCCTCCTGGTATTAGACCAATTTCCACAGGAGAAATCCATCTTGTGTCAGACCTGCTCTCCCCGTCATAAACAAGACCCGGGGCTGTATGTGTTATTCTCGTCTCCACATCATTTACCTCTTAACAATGTGCTCCCCCTGTTGTTCCCGCTGCACCACCGTCCTGTTCAACCAAAGCCACACTCTGTCTTTGCTCTATCACAGACACAGGCACGTCCATTTCTGAGCCTTTGTCCCAGGTTTGGACCCGGTGTCAGTGTCAGTGTCAGAGACAGGACTGTTCTGCCACAAAACATGGACCTCCACGCTTTTTCTGCTTCATACAACCATCACCTCTCCACCTTCCTCCCCCTCCGCCCCTCCATCCTTTCTCTGGATACTTTTTTCTTCTGTCCAAATGTTCAATTTGCAACACACATTATTTGACAAAGGTCTCAACATTGACTGTTCTGGGGTTCAATTCATATAAAAAATAACAAGTCTCTAAAAATGATATGATAAAGACAGATGGGTGGATGGATGGATGGAGGTCTATTATGTTTTTCCTCCAGCCTGGCCTCCAGTCTTCTTTCCTCCCGTACTCCACACTCAGACTGAAATAAAGGTGGAGGTCTTTAAAGATACTCTACTTTCTGACACACCATTAATATTCTCCCTACACATTCCTCCTCCTCCTCTCACAGCCCCCCCATCACTTCCTCCTCCTCCTCCTCCTCTCCTACCCCAATTTTACACATCTTTAACACCTCATATCTCTCTCCTCTGTCTCAGTTTTTGTTTCTCTCCCCCCTCCTCCCCTCTCCCTCCATCGTTGGTTACACTTTCTCTCTCCCTCTTCCTCCTGGGATGTGGCACAGAAATCCCTTTAAGTGCTGCAAAAGCAAATCTATTTATCATAACCATCTATCTCTACTGTACTCCACTGCCTGCACTGTAGGAAACGCTTCGACACATGTACGGAAGGAAGGAGAAGCTGATCATCGGCGTGGGTTCAAAGACACGGGAGCAGGTGCAGCCGGTGAACAGATTCCAATTGTAATTATGCAATAAAGTGAATGTGATTCACTCAACAGCGGCAGAGCCATAAATTAAACGGAGGTGAGCGGCCGGCGGAGCCCACTCTCCACCCACGCTCGGCAGAGTCCTGGAGCGCAGCGGCCTTCGGGGAGTTCCCATTGACTCCACACAAGGTGAGAATGGAACAGGAACACAGACGGTTGGGCAGAAAGATTTCAGATGCTACTGCTGCTGCAACTGCTACTGCTGCTGCTGCTGCTCCACCAGGCAAAGGCAACAAAGAGGGAGGAAGTGCAGCGAGGAGGATGACCAGAAGAGACAGAGCGGCCGAATCATTACGCCCGCTTTCACCTGCAATCAATAAAACAAGCCTGTATGCACAGACACACATGAGGACGGGCAGATAAAGCCAAACAACCCGTTGTGAAAACACCTTAAATGACATGTAATGACTACAAGATGCAGAGACGCAGAGAGAGGGAGAGATGGTGCAGCAGGACATTGATATTCCATACACCCACTCACAGCATGGCGAGGATGGAGGCTAATCTCCATGTGTCGTCCACTTACTACACGGTGTCCAGACACAGAGCAGAGCTGAACAACACTTTGCTGGCCATTTTTTTTTTTTTTTTGGACGATATCGAATAAAATCCCTGGTCCAGTCCAATGGTCGATCTCCTGAACATGAAACATCACGGCCTCAGCCACGAGGACATGAAATGTACAGATTATTAACCACCTGCACACCGCTCGCCCACCTTTGTGTTTGTTCAACGGGCGGTTGATTTCAAAATGTCACCATTGTTCGAGGTCGGAGACACGTGAGCGAGGCGAACGGTGAGACTTTGTTCCGGTGCATTTCAATCAAACACCTGAAGAGGTGCTGTAGCGCTGAATACTTTAATATCTTGTCACATTTTTCTAACGGCACGGCGGCTGAATGAAGAGCTCTCACCTCCACCAGGTCACAGAGACTCAGGAAGTTGGGTTTTCATTTGTTTACCAAACACAACGGAAAGAAAGGATGAAACTGAAAAACCATCTTGAGTGAGAAGTGAAACCTTAATGTCCAGTTTTCTAACTGAACAACAGAGAGCCTAGTGGTTAAGGTGGAGGACCTGGGTCCACAAGGTTTCAGGATGAAATCCACCAGCTCCCAGGTTGCTAATGAGGTGCTCATCATAACCTCCAGGGGGCTCACCACCCACTCCCAGTATGGTGCAGTGTGATTTGGGTGGCGGTTGAGGAGAGTGTTGAGTGCCCAATAACCACACAACAAACAGGCATATGACGATGATGAGTGAATGAATGAATGAGTGAATGAATGATACATTGTGATACAATTGTAAAACGATTGTGTTACAGCAGCAGTTGATATAACCCCTGACATGACCCTGGGAATCCAACCCAGGATCCATACGCACATATATATATACATACATATACATATATACATATATACATACATATACATATATACATATATATATATATACATACATACATATACATATACATATATACACATATGTGTGTGTGTATATATAACAAATGTATGTATGTATGTATGTGTGTATATATGTATATACATACATACATACATACATACACACATAAATACACACATATGTATATATATAAATATATATATACATACACACATATGTATATATATATATAAAAATATATATATACATACAATGGTAGAAGAAAGATCCTAGAGATGGAGCTAGCAGGTCGGAGACAAAGAGGAGATTGATGGATGCAGTGAGGGACATATATATAGGGATATATATATATATAGGGACAGGGATATATATATATATATATATATATATAGGAAGGGTAACGGACTGGTGCAGTGTGATTTGCGTGTCAATGGTGTAGACTCCTGTGGCTGTGACCCGGCAGCAGAAACAGTGATGAACAGTCAAATTCCAAGTATGTTTGCTGGTCCAATTCCTCTACACGCTCTTTAGGTTAACACTGCAATATTGGTTACAATAAATAAGTCAAACAGCAGGTACAACAACAAAGGAAATTATTGTGAAAATGTGTAAAGTCAACGTCTCTACAGTATTTACACTATTTTACTGTAGCACCACTAACGAGATACAGATTTTTTTTTTGCCTACTCTACCTTGTGGAATCACAGAGGAGGCTCCAGAGCCTGAAATATTTTTACATTTTCCACATTCGTCTCCCTTGAAAAGCTGTGCGATGAAGAGGAGCGGAGCAGGGAAGCCTCCCATTGATAAAGGTTCCTGCAGAGCTGAGATGAATCATGTGTTCTCCATACAAATCAACGGCCCAGGAAAGCGGGAAGAGAAGGGTGGATACATGGACTGTACGTGTAGACGGATGTAATTATGCATGTGCCGTGGCTCATGTTTTAATCATTGCTGAATTTACACATCAAGGCATCAAATGAATTCCAAACAGGTTCTTGATCCGGACCAACACGAGACCTGATTAAAGGATGAGGCTGAAGATGCAGGAAACCACAATGGAAGGCGGCGTTTGTTCCACCTGACTTTTATTCCACTTCGCATTCAGGGCTGAAGCCTGAGCCGTGGCGTGACTGTGGCAATGACCGCTTTAAAGCATAAAACGGTTCCATCACTACATCCTCCCGGCGCCCAGTTGTTCCCAATAAAAACCAAGGGCAAAATCAAAGCTGTCAGACGCTTTTCTCATTTTGAGACTTTATGACCTGTATCAGGACTTTTTTTCTGCGAGTGAAGCAAAACTGCAAAATGGACCCGGATGTGATTCCGACGTGTCAGGATTCGCAGCTGCTCGACAATAGGCCATTAACCCAGAGTCAACGCTGTGAAGATCTCGCCGCTGTACTTCACATGCAGCACATTAACATGTTAATCACCTTCATCAGTGTCATTAAGAGCTTAGCCGCAGCTTTCCGTCAGCTCAGGTTAAGACCGGCTTCGTACACCGACACCGGGAGCTGTCAACTCCACGGGTTCATCTTTGGTCAACTGACAAATGTTACTCATCTGCGGCAGCGATGAGTCAAACAATGAAGGGTTCATGAATCTGAGGTTGGGATTTTACGTAGATGTTATCCAACCAGATCTGAGGTGGGTGGCATTTATCTGAGCGCACAGGTTAAACACAGATGTGAAAACGATGCTGAAGAGCAAAGTGAAGAGTGAGACGGTGAAGGAAGTCTTCTGGAAATGTGGGAGAATTTGTTTGAAAAGGTGTGACATCAGATCAAGAAGAATCAGGGACCAGAAAAACCAGGAATTCACCTGTTTTGTTTTTTTCTATATCACTAGGGCAGTGCTTCTCAAATAGTGGGGCGAGTCCCCCTAGGGGGGCGCGGTGGGATGCTGAGGGGGACGCGTGTCACCCTGGGGAACATGTTTTTTTTTGCCGCCATACTACTATAAAGTGTAATTGCACATCCACTCCAGAAGTTGACAGTGGCGCTTTTATTACCCATTGTGCAGAGCCAGTTAAACTATATCTCTTTTTTTTGTTTTCTTTACATTAACAAGGATACAATGTTATGCAGCTAATATACTATACTAACAGAAAATAATTGAGAAGCACTGCACTAGGGTGAGAGTTAAGTTAATCACAAAGTCTGTTATAAACTAACTAAAGCCTTAGGACTAAATATATTGGGCAAAAATCTATGGCAATAAAACCTCCCTTAATATATAAATTTGATATCTTTTCGACAGGAGGGTTTGGAGAAAAAGCTAGAGAAGACAGATTGAGATGGTTTGGACATGTTCAGAGGAGGGACAGTGGTTATATTGGTAGAGGAATGATCCTAGAGATGGAGCTACCAGGTAGGAGACAAAGAGATTGATGGATGCAGTGAGGGAGGATATGGAGGTAGTTGGAGTTAGAGTAGAAGTCGGAGAGGACAAGGGGAGATGGAAAATGTTGACTCGCTTTGTCCACGCCTAAAAAGAGGCGAAAGGACAAGCCTAGAAGGAGGAGAAGACGTACAGTCATGGAAAAAATTATTAGACCGCTCTTTCTTTAATTTCTTGTCCATTTAAAAGTCTGCTTCCACTTAATCCACATTAATCTGGACAAATATAATAACAACAAAAAAGGCTCATGATTAAGTTTGATTTCAGAGCTGATTTCAGGCCATTTTGCATGGTTTTATTGACAGTGACAAAAATCACTTCCGTTCCTACATCACTAGCAATAACATTGTACTGACAAATACAGTGCTTTTAGTCATTGCACGGTTTTGTGTTCATGGTTTCCCTCAGGTGATAAACCTTTAGACACAGATATACATATATATATACATATTTATATATAGATATATATATATATATAGATATATATATATATACACACATTATATTTAAACCCTGCCGCTGCAGAACCAGTTCAGTTGCCCATAAACTATATATACCCGCAGAAATAAAAGAAAATTCAACCCTAAGAGGTGCCTTAAAAGAATGAAGAAAAAGTATTTTTGCAGTCAATTAATAAATACACATCACATTTTTAAGGACGCCACAGTTGGTATCTACCCTGATCTCCAGCGTCAAACCGAATCACCCTTTTGTAAAAAACAGTCACATCCTGGGTCTTTTGGTTCCATAAATCCACTCTTTAATATCTGCAGATGTAAAAATGTTGAGTGGAACAGCTCTGCCATTTCCTAGACAAGACTATAACTACCGCCCAGATTCCCTTCCAATCCAATTACATCTCACTTTCAAGCTCGGAAGACTTTGCCATCGTATTTGTAGTAAAAGGGTTTCGCTTGAAGATGTCCTGATTTAAATGTGCGCTCTAACACTATAAGAGGGATACATTAAAGCCAGCAGAGGTGGCGCTCTCTGCTGCACAGGGGTCAAATTACTTTCAGTCATTCTGGCTGCACGGAGCTCTTTAGAGAGATTTCAATTTTCTTCAAAACTTTCTCATTACAGACATGACGACTGCCAAAGGGTCTCGGACCTTTTATAATTACATCTTATAGGAAGAAAAATCTCAATTATAACATAAAAGCTAATTATCAGAGGGCCCTATGGTTGAAAAGTGGAGTCCTATCATTCACGGAGCCGCCGAGGACGGATCCCACTCTTCGCACCGCCGTCGTTACGCACCCGGGAGCTTTGGAGAGGAGCCTGTCACGGCTCAGGACCTGCAGGGAATGAACAGAGGACGAGATATGACGGAGCACAAGCCCGTGTCCTCACTCGCCGCCTCTTTTTTTACGAGAGCGCGGTGATAACTCTGAGGGCGCCTGTCGTTGCGAAATACCACCTCAATCGCCGCAACCTCAGAACATGGCCTTCTGCTTCAATAACAAAACAAATTATTTTCCCCAAACTGCCACAAACCGCTTATCATTCCCCTTAGGGTTGCGGGGGATGTGAGAGGCCCCGTGCACCCAACAACGCCCATTTCCCCAAATAATCAAAGTTCAGTCTGAGAACGTCCCGCTATCAACAGCTTTGATTTCTTCTTACGAGGCGGTCGTTCCCATCACGGGCAGCGCAATAATTTCCCTGTGGGTGTCGACCGCCGCGGCGATGACTCCCTCTGTAATGGACTGCGGAGCCAAGTTGGAAGGCCTCCTTTGTTGGTAACATTTGCATTCAAATCATTAGGTCTAAAATTGGTTCTACCTGTCTGGGATCGGGATCGTCTCCTGCGGGTTCCCCACCGCTGCTAAAGAGCAGTTTTATATTCTCCGAGCACAAGGGATCCAAATGGCTTTTCATGGCATAACTATGTTTTTCCCGGGACTTTTTCAGATGAAAGTCGTCCTCCCGCTCGCCTGGGGTAACTCTTTAAAAAGTCCCACGACACCGCCCCCCCCCAGAGTCCCATGAAGAGGCTGTAATGGTCCAGCAAACCTGGCCATTCCTCATGATAATGAAGCAGAGTGGGCTTGAGGGGCGGGGGCTTTGGAACACTGGAGGGGGCAGGGAGGAAAGCCAAGAAGGAACGTCTTTTACTTTTTAGATATATACAACTTAAAATATATAGAGTCAGTTATAGTGAAAGAAACTATTTCCCCGTGTGTTTTTAATTCAAGGTGACCTAATGCGTCCTCCCAGGTTTGCTTACAGTCTTCATTGTCCACCAAGCTTTCATTTTTTAAATCTGATAGTAAAATTGCATAATATGGTATGAAAAGAAAACAGATTAAAGATGTGGAAACACACTTAAGGACAGATTCCATGGAACATTACAGCTTAAGAAAACTGTTTCCTTCATAGAAATGTCTTCACATCAAGTACAGAGGCCATCCAGGATGGGACGGGAGTCAATGTTGGCTCTGATATTTGGCGTCAGGGACGCACTGGACTATTAGTTGTGGGACCTCAGAGGTTAATTTGTGGCAGGACATTAGAGCTGATGGACTGTTGCTAAATTGCCAGATAGATGTTGTGCTACCTGGACTTGGACCAACCGCACGTCTCAGCATGAAGACGTAACTGATTGACCACGGTGGAGCTTCTCTGACTTTTCTGTACAGATCCCAGCATTTAGACACCGTTACAGAGTGAGGTTAAAGGCGGTAGAAAAATTCTGAAAGAGTCTCTTTAAATACCAGCGCAAACAACTACAGTTTACACAGCAATCAAAGCAACATTAAGAAAAAACGTCTTAATGAAAATGTTGATGATATACTGTATTTTCCAAACCATCGGGGTAAGTTAAAAGCCTTACTTTCCCTATAAATCAACATTACAAGCAAAAATCTGCAAAAATCTTTAAGTTTGACTTTCCTGAGTGCCGAGCCCGTAGCTTTTCTTGTTTTGTCAGAGCATTACGGTTTCTGTAGTCACAAGGTAATACTACATTGTATTGTAGTATTACTTCTTATTGCTTCTGTATTGTTATGGTGTGTTTAGGGACCTCAGAAATGGCGCCACATGACATGTGGGTATCAAACTCAAGACCAGAATCGTCACAAAACAGCTCAGCAAAGGCAACGAGACCAACATGGAAATGGAAATCACCCAAACTCAGAGCAAAGATGAAGAATTCCATGGATTTGTTGAAGAGGAGTAAGCGCAAAATGTCACCTTTGTGTTTTTTTGTGTTGGACAATGTTATTCCTACTGAGTTTGATAAAGTTCAACTATTTCGCATTGCTTAACGCGCCTTATAATCCAAACAATCCGGTACTTCAATCCCTATATACGGCCTTTTTACTGTAACCATATCACTAGTCCCTGCAGCCTCCGTACCGAGGTCTTGTTAAACGCAGACTTGGTTAAAGCCTCAGTCAAGCGTGAACTTGAGTTCAGCGACACACTGTCATAATCAATTCTCCGGCCTGATGTTCCGAGGCGATCCTCGATCCCGGATTCCCGGGCCGGGCTCAGAAACACTTCGTGGCAATTTACTGACACAGTGAAATCAAATTAAAAATGCATTTGGAGATTGATCACCTGATGCAACCAGATTGATTGCTGCTGGAACGGCAACATTGTTGCGTTTTGTTCGGCCCGGGTCCATTCACCTTCCCTTTCCATAGAACCGTATCGATCTGCGCGCCCACTCCTGGATCCATGTGTCCCATTAAACATCCTCTCAGTGTTTCTCCATCCATTTATGCGACTCATAGCAGATTGGAGGGAGCTATAAATGGACCCCCCCTCCACTTAGAGGAGCGGGAGCAACAGCATAACAAAGCAAGGTGATAAATCAATCACCTTCACTTTCTTTTCAGCGTTCAAAACCCAATCTGCCGCTTTTGAAAAGCAGGATAAACGGAATAAAGGGTTGAAATCTGCAGGCTGCCGAGAGAAATATGTCATTCACTCTTTAAATCACTAAATCACACGTTCTCATTTAACATAACAGCATCCAGGAGGGAGGGGGGAAAAGACTGTCATTCTGATGCTTTTTTGAAACACTTGTGCGCTACAATGAATATGGGGGGAAAAAAATAAAAAATAAATAAATTGAATGCCACCGCATTTATATGCAAAATTGCCGAGGCAGCCTGGAGAGACGGAGCTGCCGGCGGACAGACATGCAAGTAATCAGGTAGCAAATCTGCTTGTCTCCTGCATGCTCCATTTGCGTCGAGTTGCCCGGAGCGGAAAGGCAGGTGAATGGCACTTGCTATTGTCTCTGAGCACTGGTGCACATGAGTGACCCGGGTCTATGTCCACATCAGCACGGCGCAACTCTGGGGAGCATCATCTCCGCCGCAAAACAGCAGCTAAAGCACATTTGGCCGAGCGACCCAACTTCCACATATCAGGGGAGAAGACATGCCGTCTTTCAACCTTGCCGACTTTTGACCAACTCAATTAATCTTTCCCTTCACTTCCACCATCCTGAAAATCCTCCTCCTCTCCCATACTTTTCCGGCACCTTTTCTCTCCATTTCGCCAGAGGTGCCTACTTTTTTTTTTTTTTTTTTGAGAAAAGCCAGATTCAATGTGAAAATACCTGCAGGCCATGTGCTCTTCCTATGAGATGAAGCCTCACACTTTCTGCAGGACATATTACCAAGTTAATTTACTGTATAATAAAGGCCTTTGTTAAATCATTCATGGTATTAAAAGCAAGCCACACAGCTTTTGGACAGATGTTTACACTGCAATTTAGCAATTGAGCAGTTTTGGTCAGAGAAAGTTGAAAAAAATAAAGTTACAAAGCATGAAAAAAAAAAAAATTTAAGTAGAGGAAAAATGTAAAAAGTTAGAAAAATTGTACAGGATCAATAAAAAATTGCCTCGAAATCAAGGTAACAAAGACCAGAGTTTCATATAAAACAATAAACTAAGATTTTCTAAAAGTTAAAGATTAAAATCACACCAAAAATAAAACTACAACTACAAAAAAATAGAAATTTTCCTTTTGAGATTTTGTTAGGCTCAAAATATAATTACAAGTGTAATGCAACATGAATTGGTCACTGAGACAAATGACCAATTGTTCTGAAATTGCGATAACAAAAACAAAGAAATGTGTTTTATCAGATTTATGTGCAAAAAAATAAATAAATTTTGAGGATATGATGAGACAACAAGATTTCGACACCTTTTTTCTTATGAACTGGAATCAAAAAATTGTCTTCTCAAAGCTAAATGAGTCCATCGACAGGGTAAACACAAGTATTACAACACTACGCTTTGATCTGTTCCTATTCATCAAATCTTCCCCCAACAACAAGGAACCAGTGACAAACATGACTTCATTTCCAGAAACTTTCTCCCTCTAGGCCGCTCAGTTCTCCGCTGCTCCACAGGGGAGCCACCTACATGTCTCTCGCTCCTTCTCCCTGCTCCCACACAGGCCGACCTGCCGGTTAATGAGTCTGTGAGTGAGACAGCACCTGGACTCAACATTTGTCACCAACGTTCTGAACCAGCGACTCTCAGGGAAGCTATTTGTCAAGGTGATAATTTATTTTGTAGCAGCACGTTGTACGTCGCCGTTGCGGGGATTGGGTCGTTTCTATTCTATGTCTTCTGGGGGGGAACTGGAAGCCGTTACAGCATCTCACGCCCAGGTCAGGGTCGGAATGTGGCGTGTGACGCACGCAGAGCGGTAACTGAACGCGGGTTGAAAAACAAACAGACCAGACAGTGATGTGTTCTTGATGTTCCTCCCCACAGCTGCGCCGGTTTTTATCCTGCCTTCCTGCCAAGTTATGAACGGCAGCGGGAGCGCTGTTTAACTTGGAGACTGAGTGAAGGAATGACTGCCGTATTTTTTGATGGCGCTGACACAGGTTGCCCAATTATGGAGATGTAGCCTGTCTAACCATCGAGGCCAAACACCTGATGGGAAGAGGTGGCAGGAGCATGGAATGCTGCTTGTATGTAGGCGAGGCTACTGCAGTGCACCGCTGCTCCCGCGTGCTCTCAAGATGTTCCGCATCTACCCCCTCTAATTGGCAGATGGCCTCAGATGCGAGATGATTTAATGGCCTGCGTGTGTTTTTTCCTGCCTCAGTCAGCCATTAGCGGGGACATCTGTAACGAGTTGGCCGGGCGCACTGCTGAGAGAGGAAGCTGAGAGCAACACTTTCTAATGGGGGGGTAGTGCGGTCGTGACAGACCGGGATGGTAATCAAAGCACTCGGAGCTTTTTCGCCGGGTTATGATAATGGAGATAACTCATTTTCAGTTGTCAGAAGCAGGAGGAAATATGCGGAAATAACTTGTTTAATGTTGGTTACCTGACAGGAACCGAGATAAATCAGCGGCTCAGTGGAAGAAGAAGAAGCCAAAAAAAAAAATGGTGTTGTCAGTTGATTGAAACAAAATGTCAAAAAGGTCTCAAAACTGTACTGGACTTTTGACAGGAAACATATGGAGAGGGTTTGGGGACTGACGTGTGGAGGAAAGGTGGAGTACACCTTCTGGGGTCAGTGGTGTTTCTGTCAGTCACATTCTTGGCAATGAAGGTCTAGGTTTTTTTTTTTTTTTAAACATCAGAATTGACTTGCTTCATTGAAAGACATAAAGTTGGACTTTATTGATACAAATAGGAAAATTCTTGTATTGACTGTTAACAGGCTGACACTGATTTGTACTAAGCACAGAGTTCCCCTGGGAATCAAACCCAACACTCTTCAATTTCTCCAAAACTCCATATTCAAAGTTTTTGAGGTAGAGGTGCTAACCACGACACTATGCAACTACTTGTGCAAAATGGCTTCCACCAGCTTCACTCTGCAGAGATAGCTTGCCTTGCTTGTCCAGCAGGGGGTGCTAACTGCAGCTAACTTGATGTTGAATTCCTGCCACGACAGATAATATTGTTTTACACATATAAACATCATTGACAAATAATTGCCCAAACAGGTGGCAGTGGTGGCCCAGTGGTTAAGGAAGCAGACCGGGGTCTGCAAGGTTTCAGGTTCGATTCCATTTGGGTGGTGGTTGTAGAGAGCTATTAAAGCTGGACGATAGCTCTACCAGCTTTTACCAACAACCACAACAAACACTCAGCCCACTTGGTCTAACTCTAACAGCTGTGTCATCACCATCTGTGCTGGACGCTGTCCTGAAGGACAAACGTAAAGGTCCCGGGTCCAATTTGGCCCTGAAGGTTCCTCCGGTGCCTGTGGTGTCTGGCTCTGTCTCTTACCGCTCCCTCCTGAGCTCGTCTCTACATCCAGACCAGAGGGAAAGCGGCGCATCATTGAACAGGTGACGACTTCAGCTTGTTTCCTTGTGGACACGCGGACAGTAAGGTGGAAAAGTGGCCGCCAGCGCGAGACCTTTTTTAGGCTTGACGGCCATCAGTATTCTGGCTCCAGCCTCGGTGGATTTGTCCACTACCTGCAAACTGGGTCAATTCTTGCATTATTTTAGAGATTTGTATCTCACTGCTGCTGCTGCTGCTGCTGCCCACGCGGGCATGTGGACACACATCTGCACTTTGTCTCACTCTGTTTCCCTCCCCTCTGTCTGTCTCACTGTCATTTCCTCTCTCTCTCACAGTGATGTTCATTAATATGGACACATATTTGTCACTGCAACACATGCATGTCAATTTAAAGCCACCCAATGTGCTAAGAGTCTAATAGAGCAGAGCGGTGACAGCCATGCTGTGAACACACACACACACACACACACACACGTGCACACACAGGCTAATTAAATCTGTAGGAGCTAATACTGATTATGACATTCAGTTTGCTCCTTATCAACACTTTAATGCCCCTGAATCTGCCTTAATAGCCCTCTCCTCTCCTCATGTCACTCTGACAGGGACGAACTGCAGTCATGAATCTGGGAATGTTTTTCTCCCTCCATGTGACGGAGACATTCAGGTCATAATATGAACCAGGGAGAGACGGATCCATCAACACTTCCACTTCGGGATCGATTCCATAAAAACCTTAAAATATTTCAACCCCCTAAACTCCGCCCACACCCAATATTAGCATAATGTACCATCGACGAGATAGTGCCGAGTGCCACGCTGTTATTCGGGTGCTGTGAGAATAACAGAACCGAACCCATAGAACTTCCAGTGGGCCCATCATCCACAGGATGGCTCACAGTATGGAGCAGTGTGATTTGGGTGTCAGTCGTGGAGACTGTTACCCCTACGACTCAGCACCTTATAAGAGGAGGAAGATGAATGAATATAAAAGAAAAATATTGTTTTTTTGATTATTCCTGAGATTGGATTCGGAAATTAGGTGGTTGGACCAGGTTTGGACAAACTAAGGCTCAGGGGCAGGGTGCAGGCCATTCAGTTTTGTAACATGGCTCAAGAAGTTTGTCCAATGTATATATTTGGTCTGTATTTTGACTATGCTTCTGCTTTTTACTTGCAATTCCCACATGTAACCAATCGAGGGCCGTCGTCTGCACAGAAGAAAAATGTGACCTTTTCTTCTAACCCATCACCAAAGTGAACAGTGGGCAGCGTCTAGTCCCCGGGGAGCAGTAAGTGGGGACGATGCCATGCTCAATAGTAACCTGGCAGCTGGTGGATTCAAACCACAAACCCTGCAGACGCAAGTCTGCTTCATTAACCACAAGGTCGCCAGTGCCGCCAAATCTCACTTCCAACGCTCCATCTAGCCGCTCCTAATTTGGCGTCAAATTTCCTCCGCGGGTCTAAACGTTTGTCCACGCCCAGGGTTGGACAGATAGAAAATCGGACATCAGAAAAAAAGTTAATATGGGACATCTCTAATTCAATCAGCTTTAACACGGTTTCTAATCACCCAGTGTGTGTGAGTGTGTGTGTTCTCTCAGCTGAGAGTCTGGGAGGTGGATGGCAGACCAGGAGCAGATGGAGGGGCCGGCAATGAGATGCAGGAAGAGGGAATTGAGGGGGACAGGCCGGCTGGTGGGACACAGAAGAAAAAAAAAAAAAAGAGAAGAGAGAGGAGGATATGAGAGAGTATGAGATGGAGAAGGTGATTGGAGAGACCTGTGACTGAGGTGAATACAAATAGACAGAGGACGGACGCAGACACAGGCAGAGGGGGAGAGACGGGGAAGGAGGTAAAGCCTGTGAGATAGAGAAATGTGAGAGAAAGATGGATTCGCTGATGCCTAATGAGAAGACACAGGCGCAGGAATCCACATCGATCTCTGCCTCACAGAAAGCTGAGTTTATACCTCACAGGTGGAGAGACACAGGAAACTGACACCAGGTACGAAGCCCCTGTGTGCTCTGGGGGGAAAGTGAGCGTAGAATGTCTTTGTGTGTGTTTTTCACATCTAATACTTGGCTCCGACAATCCAGGAGGGCACGGCAGATATCTCCTCAACATGTTCAGACCAGATTAAAATGACTGGATGGATGAAGAGTCAGGTGTTTGTGGAATTGTGTGTCGACGAAAGACTGAAAAGATGCCAAATCCGACAACCTCATCTAAGGCTGATCTACATTCTGACACAAAGTGGTCACGAAATTTTAGGAATTGATCTGGAAAGAAGAAGTGATGCAACAGAAAAACAAAGAAAAACTAAAAGGTAAAAATAGAAAATTTCGGGGAAAGGTGTCGTGACCAGACCTGCAGTAGTCAGTCGATACCGGCGAACTGACCAATCAATGAGCAGAGTCTTCTTCCTGACTACAGCTCACCAGCTCATAGGATCAGCTGCGATGATTTTTTTTTGGTGGGGGGACATAAAGACAACTTCTTTCTGTCAAATGACCAATGTCTGAGGTGACAGGACGGTTTGGATAAAGAGCTAGAGAAGACAGATTGAGATGGTTTGGACATGTTCAGAGGAGGGACAGTGGATGGATTGGTAGAAAAATTATCCTAGAGATGGAGCTACCAGGTAGGAGACAAAGAGGAGATTGAAGGATGCAGTCAGGGAGGACATGGAGGTAGTAGAAGTTTGAGTAAAAGATACAGAGGACAGGAGAAGACGGAAAACATTAATTTGCTTTGGTTTCCCCTAAAATCCCCACTTCAGAAGGAGAAGAAGAAGAATTACCTAAACTGACCAGCAGGGGTGCAAAAAACCCTCAGTAAACTTGGATCAACCAACACCAAGGTCTCCAGAAAAACATCATTTTTTTTTACTGAACATCCAACTTCGACGTTTCTCCAACCCAATGAACTCACACTCAGTCGTGATTCTCTCAGTTCAGTTGAATTCCAAGGTCTCAGCTCCACTAAGATGGACAAGTGTCTCTGTCCATTCATTACATCAAGTCCACACTGTGTCAACTACACTTATTTATGGCTCGCGCAGATCCACGGGACCCTGAGCTGCAGGTGTATGAATTATGCAGACGACGGCTGCAGGTACGATGACAGGAAACACACAACAGGAAGTGTGTCCAGAAGGAGCGATGATGTCCTAAATGAGTCATTAATGTGAGGCAGGAGATGGAGGTGGACTTGAAGTGAGAGACAAATCAAATATTTATGTCGGAGCCACTCTGCTCACAGGCCGGAGCAGGGAACGTACGTATGTATGTACGACGGGATAGAACTTTTTTGGTCGAAAACTAGGAAGTTTGGACTTTTACTTCTGAATTATGTTTACAAAATCATGGTTGAGTCACAACAGTCAGAACAGAGTTGATGATGAGGTGAAAACCTGTGGCTGCAGAAGTCAACGACATCGTATAGATCTCAAACAACCAGAAGCTGCATTAAAATCAACCATCAATCAGTAAAAACATGAAGCACCGTCGCATTAATTCACCAACAGCCAATAAATCTACCATAACAACTATTTTTGGACACAGTCAGTCCCACAAAGGGTCTGCGGTCCCGTCCGGGGACTGGTCTGGGCCTCAAACAGGTCCTCTCCCAGTCTCACAATGGGATGCACATTATTTATGACCTGCCATGATGAACAAACAAAACCGATAAATCACAGCAGCCCCAAGTTTGGAATCCTCTCATCCTTTTTCTATATTTATCCTGCTAAAAAAATAAATTTTAAAATAAACCAAAGAAGAATATTTGTAGATTTGTCTGATTTTTTTTTACTCAAATTAAACCAGTATATTTGCCAACACTGGTTAATATATAAATATATGGCAATAAATATTTATTTATTTCTAAATATTTTCAGTATGCTGTAAAGTTGGCTTCACCAAACACAAAAGATAAGAAAATACTTTTTTTTTCCCCAAAGAACTCAATAGAAAACTGGCTCCTTCTAGTGGTCACTGATGGTTATTTTCTCAGTAGTGACTTTTCACCGGAAGTCATCTGTTTTACCCTTAAGTATGACTGTCAGGCTGTGCTACAAGACAACAAGCAGATATTATACCATATATTTTTTCGTAGTTTCTATTTTTATATGAATTATTTGTTGAATTTGATGAGTAAGGACCGAATAGAAAGGCGGTGACAGCGAGTGAGTGTGGGGAGATAAAACCAACTCCTGACTCCGCAGGTGAACGGAGACAAAGAACAACACAAGTTGATTAGCAAGAAAATAAGAAATAAAACAGAAAATAATTACAGCCACTCACAGTATGTTGGAGCTGTTCCAGTAAACCGCATGTCGGTTGCTGGCTCTCGACAGGTGTAGGTTGGTTAACGCCAGTGTAGTGAGGCCGAGCAGAACCGTAGTCAGAGCCATAATCCCCGCGTCTCTCTCTCCGGCTGCGCGGCCACGTCCCCGGGTTCCCTGCTGTTCCTTCGGCTCCTTCTGTCCCGCAGACAGACGCTCGGTTTCACAACATCCCAGCGCGATGTTTTCTTCTTTCTTCAACTTCCCACTTCCCCTAACGACGGCTCGGATGAGGGAGACTTCAGCGTGGTTACGTTTTCTTCAACTCCATCCCCATCGCGGCCACATCCACCTGAGCTTCACCTGTGCCAATGATTCTGGACGTGAACTCTGGAGTAACTCCTCCGGTTTGGGGTGGAGGGGAGTCTGCTCGGACCGGAGGGGAGAGATGGACCTACAGCCCGGGCTGGGACTGGAGGAAGAGACCGAACCGGGGCAGGTGGGAGTCAGACGCCGCTTTAAAGTCTCCTCCAAGACGCTGCGTCTGCCAGCGAAGGTGTAGGAGAGTGTGTGAGAGCGGAGTGTGTGGGTGGGTGTGTGTGTGTGTCTGTCGCAGCTCTTGTCATTATCACCAGCAGCGGCAGCAGCTTCCACACACACAGATCCACACTAACACAAACCCGCCCCCTGATGGTGGAGATGCTCTCACATGTCCATCTATTCTGCTGCCCCGCCCCCTCTCTCTCTCTCTCACACACACACACAGACACACACACACACACACACACACACACGCTCAGTGATGGTGGTATTTTTCTCAGTTAGATTCAGGATGTGAGATTGGAACAGATTACAATTCTGGATTAATACTAGAATTATAGTAGGAATAGTTAAGCCTGTGGTAAAGTAGTACCTTTCAAATGGTGGGGCAGGTCCCCCCGAGGGACATGGTGCAGTGCCATTGTCCTACGTTTTCCTACCAAGGGGCCCTACTCTAAGTAAAATTATTTTTTGGGATATGTCTGCGTCAATGTCTTTCAAGAAACCTACTATGTCAGTTGCTCTCAAAGTAACCAATTTTTGAATTATTTTGGACAGGGCCCCCTAGTGGCCAGGTCCAAAGCAACCGTTTGGTTGCCTGTCTTCAAGAGCCACCCGTGCTGGGAGGTCTGGGGGGGCACTCCATAAATCAATTTGAATATGGTACGGAGGACATACAGTATCTGTACAGTTGCTTTAATGTTTTAATGATAACAAGCCTCCAGTCACTAGGTGGCAGCAACGTATACAGTGGTTTCTACAGATAATTTCTATGTTAGCAGATTTTTTATCGTTTTTATGTTATTGGGGGCATCAGTCGACGGGTACGGGCATAAAAACATTTCTGCCCCCACGGAAGACGGGGGACAGGACTGACAAATATAGTACCACTGTCTTAAAGGACTAATCAGCGTATTTTTTGTGTCATGTGACTGAAAATCTATGACTTCTATGGTGTCGCATGTGTTGTTGTAATAACTGTCGGATTTTAATGTGTTAAACAAATATATAACCAAAAAATATGTATCTTTGTTTCATTTATGAAATCACTGAATTCAAGTGTGACATGTGTCAAACTCAAGGTTCGCAGGCCCAATGTGATCCGCCAAGTCATTTTTTGTGGCCCGTCGGTGACTAAAAAGTATATTTTTAGAATTATTGTCTCATAATAAAGATTATTACACAGCAAAAGTGAGTTCAATAAATAATAATCAGTTGCAGAAACATTTATCAATGCAACAGTTACATTCTTTCAGTTACAACTGGGAGATCAAGGGTAAGTGCGTTGTTGATGTGCCACCCTGGCTAATCATAGCCATAGGTTAGCTATGGTATCATAGCTAAAGATTAGCTATGGTTGTACCTCAAAGGCTCCATCAGAAGTGCAGCTTTAATCCATATCTAGAAACGTTTGGCTGGTGTTTTAGTTCAAAAGTATGTTTTACTTTGTAGCAGGAAATTCTTCCACTTTGAGTTGACATTGTCATCATTTCAAGGCCTCTGTTCAAATATGTGCCGACAGCAACAGAGCCCGGAACAAACGGCGGTGACAAATTATCCAACAAACTGCGACGACAGTGATTTCTTTCAGGACCGATTTTCATGAGATGAACCTGTGAATGATGAGGTGAGGTGGTGGTTTCATCCACACTTCACTCTGATCTACCAGGTTAATGGACGACTGGGTTTTTATGGAGGTTCTGGTGGTTTTCACTGAAATAATCCCAATAACATTTGGTCTCGACCGACAAGAACATTCAGACAATGAGACTTGAACTTGACAAACATCAGTCATGATTGAGTTGAATGTATATCTGCAAGGACAAGTACTGTAGTATGTGTTGCGCTGGTATTTATTTGTTTTGTATATTGTTTTCTTTGTATTTGTATGTAACTGTGTGTAAAGTGCCCTGAGATGGCTGTTATATAAACATAGTTGAGTTGAGTTGAGTATTCTTAGAGGTACTGCAGTACAGGGAGAGCTGTTATTAATACAGGTCATGTAGTACAGGTACAGTTGGTACTGTAGTACAGAGAGAGCTGGTATTTATAGAGGTACTATAGCACAAGTAGAGTTGACATTTATACAGGTACTGTAGCATGAGTAAAGCTGGTATTTGTACTGTAGTACAGTCACCGTTGACATTTAAACAGATACTGTAGTCCAGGTAGAGTTGGCATTTATACAGGTACTGTAGTATGGGTACAGTTGATATTATAAAGACACTGTAGTACATGCATTTTTGGCATTTTAAAGGTACTGTAGTATATGTAGAGCTGATGTTTACACAGGTACTGTAGTACTTGTAGAGTTGGCATTTTTACAGATACTGTTTGACAGGTACAATTGACATCCATACAGATACTGTTGTACATGTAGCGTTGGCATTTTTACAGGTACTCTAGCATATGTAGAGTGGGCATTCATACAGGTACTGTAGTACAGGTACAATTGACATTTACACATGTAGCTGTAGTTGATAAAAAATATACATTCTGTACAACAAAAACTTCAAGAAAATAAAGGATTAGATAAAAACTATACATATAAATACTACACAACTACAAATATCCTAAAGATCTGTAGTAACGTGAGTGTAGATGATGACCTCAGATGCTGTCACTAGTACCAGTACTGAGTGTGTTTCTGGTAGTGGACCAGTGAAGAGTTAATCTCCAGGTAATGAAGACATCTATCAGACCTACAGCACAACACAGGTCATTGGTTGAGGGTTAGAATCAGGATTCATTTGACAACAGTGGTGAACTGTGCAGGAGGCCACGGGCAAATACTGTGTGTGTGTGTGTGTGTGTGTGTGTGTGTGTGTGTGACTTTAATTAACCTGTTTAATTTAGCCTGTGGTGGTTTAACCACTCTATCAAGCCCAAGCAGCAGCAGCAGTCGGTATAAATGGATCCGTTAATTCCAAATATTAAGCATTAGCCTCGGTTTTGATGAACTCCTCCAAAATTCATATCTGCTAATGGCTTCATTTGGGGCCAGAAGAATATCAGAGATTTTTTACACCCATAAACACTGTTGTCACGGCGGCCGCCGAGACGTTCTATCCAGACATTAATCAGAAAGACAAATGAGTCGTCATTAAACTTCCTGGCCCGGCGCCTGAAGGTCAAAGCCCGGCTGCTGTGACTGTGCAGAACCGGGTCCAGCGTCCGGCGTAGACCAGCCTCCTGCTCCGTCCCACTCTGTCTCGTTTGCTCTCGTTTGCTCTCAGTCACTTCCTGCCGAGGTGTCGTTTTTGTCAGCCATGACGCCTCTCCTGAGTGCCCCGCGGCCATGTTGCTGTGGCGACCGGAGAGGAAGGGTGGATAAAAGACGGAGTAACATCACTTTTTTTTTTTTTCCCCAACTCCACCGCGGGCTCCACCTCCCTGCCTTAACGCAGATCCGTGCGACTCTTTGGGATCATTTGTCACCCTTTTGTGGACTCACACTCAGGAGGGTGAAAGTGGCGCCCGAGCTTCCATCCCTTCCATAAACTGATGATCTCACGGTGGTCGTGAAGGAGCGATGGAAATATGGACGCTGACAGTTAATATGTTTCCTGGTGCCATCTCCAACAGCAGAGGTGCAAATGCATATTTATGACGTGCTCTGTGTCTGAGTGTTCTCCGTTGACCATGTGACTGGGGGAGCTTCCTGCTGTCATACGTTATTGAACGTATTAGTTGCGTTGAATTTGCCATGTGCTGCTTATGAATCTCGTTGGCTGCAGGAGCTGCAGCTGCTCAGTGATTTACGGGTTCAAAAACGGACTAAAAAATAACTTTTTCTCGTAGCTTACATCACTTCCTGTTTTGCTCTTCTCCTAAAGTAGAGGCTTTTTCCCGAGCAGAGTTTATTTTTCCTCTTTTTTTTTTTTAATACAAATACTCTATAAATCCTGCCAAAAATAAAACAAAGTTTTAATAAAACACGGTTTTGAAGCCCTCGCAGTCATGGGTTCCCGGGGACCTCAGCTCTCGGAGTCTTTTTGTGAGTGATTAATTCATGAACAGCAGCTATGGACATATTGATTATTCAGATATTTTGTTATCATCAATCATCCTCAACACTTTCATATGTCCTTGTTGGCTTCATATCGATTTCCTAACCGGCTCCTTTCCCAGTGTAAGCAATATTCCAGAAGAAAATGTGCTGGTTTCACCTTTGCTGGGAATTCTCCCTCCTTCCCTCTGGATTTCTCCTTCTGTTTTTCCTCCACTCTTTCTGGATCCGACCCAGCATTGAAGCTACGTAATGGATTCCGATGAGATGATCATGATTAGGTTTAATGAATGGTGTCAGTTTTAGTAAACGATCCCAGTTGATGCATTGTTTTAATCCCGGGTTTTTAATATGAAAAGACTGTGAATGTGAAGAGCTGACAGTGAAGATGAGAAGATGATGGTCTAAAAATGTTGATGCTGAAGTGCGGACTTTTTTTTTTTTACATCTTTTTCAGGTTATCAAATAATTAAATGTGTGTTTAATCACGTAAAATGATAGATAACTGTGGATTAATCATGATTATTTGTGATTAATCATGATTATTCACGATTAATTATGATCATTCGCGATTAATCGCGATTATTTTGCAATCTACATTAGGGTTATCTCATTATTTTTGAGTGGAATTTTAAGTCAGCAACAGAAACTATATATAATATTTTTTTTTTCAATCTCTGTGAATGAAGTAGCAGGGAAGTAGAAATAAAAGTTAAAATAAAATTCATTTCACAAAAATTAATCCCTCCCAGTTCTGTTCAAGTTACTAGAATAGAGTAAAACATTATGGTAATGTAATTTTTGTAAAAAAAAAAAAAAAATCATTTTTTTCAGTAGGATAGGCAGATAACATTTTAACATTAATAAAAAATATTTAAATATGCTAATAATTTTTTTTTTTTTTAGTTTTGGAGGTCGACGATCCACAAATTTTAATCTCTCAGAATTTGAGAAAAAAAAATTGCACTTTGAAGGAGGTCACACGTGGCTAACCCTCCTTCCATATGCGACAGTGTGAAGGAGTCGACTGCTTTAGCTAAGCGCCCCCTAACCCTCACCAACCTCTCCTCCACCTTCTCATCTTATTTCTTCTATTTGGTGAGACGATACATCTTAGACGCACCGGGTTTGGGCCGGATGGAAAAGTTACAGAGTAAAACTTCGGTGTGGGAGAACGGAGAGGAAGACGCATGGTGAGCCCCAGGGTTTGCAGATATATTGAGTTTGCAGAAAGAAAGAAACAATGTGCAGGAATCGAGGGGGAGTTAGTGAAGGTTAAAGAAGACTTGGAGCCGACGACCTGAGAGGAGTGGACCGGGAAGATGGAGCGAGAGCCATTAGTTAACGGTTAAAAAAGTGCCCTCTGTGTTTTCGGTCTGGTAATGGCACGGTGCCGAGGACGGAGCCAGGCGTAATCTCCAGGTGGGCCTCCATCACTCTGTCCCTGCCAGTGAGGTGCTAACCTGCCTGGGTAGCGTTTAAGTGCCCAGCTGTGCAAATGGCTAATGTGATTGTGAAGATATAAGCTGGGGATAATGGCATCTGCCTCGCAATCAGGAACAATGTTCCTCGGCGTCAGTGCTGTGATGAAAAGGCAGGAGTGGGAAATGGATGCTGGGACGTGGACGCTGCCCGTGGGGAGGGGAGCCATGTGTTGGTAAACGCTGGCAGAGGACACACACACACACACACACACACACACACACTGGGTGAGATGCAGGGTGAAGACAATCAGTTTAGCAGGAGCAGATAGAAATGAAATTGCACAGTAACGTTAGCAGAGAAGTGCGGTGGATTAAGGGCAAAACAGTGATTAATAAATCACAAATATGGAGGTGTGGAAAATCAGCAGAAAATAAGCAGCGAGTGAAGAAGGTTCTCTCTCTCTTTCTCTCTCACTGGGAGCCTGGGCTTATTTGTAAGCTACTGCAGTGTCGGCCGTGCAGAGACTAATTGTACTGTTGAATATTATAGCAGCCAATATGATGGATGCTATAGGTTCTCCTCTACGTCCCTGGGCAGCGATCCTCGGTTCAGCTGCGAAAAAAAGGGAGAATTTCGCCCCGAAGCCAGAGTGACTTATAGTGTCTAGTTCTAAACAGCGGTTAGCTGTGGGAGAGAAACATCTAAACCTGGTCCAGAGAAAAGGTTCTCCATCTTCACAATGTTGTTGAGCTGCTGTGGAGCAATTATTATCCCGTGGCCTCTCTACATCGCAGTTCTCCATCCACTCCCTCGGTATACCACATTCTTTTGTATCCGATTTCACGGAATTGTCGTGAATCCTTAGGACTTTAAAGTGGGAGAAAGATCAGTGGTTGCTTTGTTCACCTAGATGAGCAGTATACTACTTAACTAATACTCTGTGTCCTATTGGCTGTTCTCTTCTTCACTGTGATTGGTTCGATCATCCCAGTACAGGGGTGGGGGCCACTATTTTTTTTAGAACTTCGTTAGTCCCTTGGGAGGAAATTTAACCCATCACCGTAGTAGCAGTGGGTGGGGTCCATGCTCAGAGCACTTGGCGATGGGGGGATTAGAACCGGGGACCTTCCTTAACCACTAGCCCACCAACTGGCTCATTGGATCCCAAAGAGGGCTGTGACAGGATTAAGGGAATTAAGAAAATGAATAATATCATTAGGTCTTCAAGTTTGGCGGGCCAAATTAAAAAGCCAGATGTGTCGCATCTGGCCCCCGGGCCTTAGTTTTCCCAGGTGTGTCCTTTATCATCTACCATTCACAATGTCATTATGTTGACGTGACATAGCAACAATAAAGGACTATTCTATTCTATTCTGTTCTGTTATGTCTCTTAGCATTTTTTCTTGTCTTTGGATACTGTTGCTATGCGTCACTTATTGTGATTTAATCTGTCTTATATTTCAATTCTCCAACTCTACGCCTATAAATATATATATATATGTCAATAATATAGTGCAGTTATGATCATGCCTGCACTTGGCAATTTCTTCCATCTGGTGATGGTTCTTGGACTTCGTTTGGAAATGGACAATTGTACAACAAAAACCTGAAATGATGGGGAATAATTTTTCCTGAACTTGATGATTTGAGCCAAATGAATGTGGCAAAGTGGGAATGATTGTGTTTCTGGTCAAATCAACACAGTTTCCATTCATTTGCTGGTGAGCAGAGTGAAGTGAACCATCGCCTGTGTTTGGACCAGTTCTTATCTGCGTTCGCAGTGAGGAGAGCGTCCCCGTTCCAGGGTAAATCGGAGCGGAAAAAATTTGTGTTAATGAAGAGACGCAGCTCTACCGCGGGTACCTGTGTTTAACCTGATGCACGGAGCGGCCTGGGCTCACAGGACAAAGAGGCAGACGGAGGGCTGCAGAGGTGGAGGGGTGTCAAATGATGGAAAATGATGTTTTGACAGGAGCTGGTGGGGGAATGGAGATGGCTAAGAATAGATGCACTTCCATTGGCATGAAATATTGAGGAGAGGAGAGAGAAAAGCAGAGACGAGCAGCATGTGTCTGATGAGCAAACAAAAAGAAGATAAATTATTAGCATGACTGTTACAGGGACCAGGAATATTTTCCACTGCCGAGCAACGGCAGGAGGCTGAAGCAGAACAACGTGAGTGTGTGTGTGTGTGTGAGATGAAGACGGTGGAGTGGCAACAGAAATGGCAATTTCACTCAGAGCAAATGACGGACAAAGGATAAATGGCTTCCATGGAACCATCCAGAACATGGATACAGCGTTCAGCGCTGCTTAATGAGACAAAACTCCGGGAATTAATTGATGCAATAACGTTCATTAGTGAAGATGAATGGTGGGAAAACCAAATGTTTCTGCCCTTAAAGTCTTTTTATTTTGTTTGTGTCGACACCTAAACAACAAAGAGTTGTTTTTGTCGTGTAATTATTCGTCAAGACCTGTGAGTAAGGATAAGGACCTCAAGGTTTCAGGTTCTAATCCCAACATCCCCAACCTATAGATCTTCCAGTGGGTCCATCACCCACAGGAAGGTTCACAGTATGTAGTAGTGTGATTTGTGTGTCAGTCGTGGAGACTCCTGTCCCTGTGACTTAGCAACTACTAAGAGGAGGAACTTGAATGAATGCATATTGAAGAATGAGATTGTTTTTTTTACTGGATTCACACCAAGGTTCCTGAGATTCAAAGTGATTCACAAATTACAGTAGTAGACAAACTAAGGCTCAGGGGCCAGATGGGGGCCATTCAGTTTTGTAGTTTGCTCAACAACCACAGGAAGACTCACAGAATAGAGTAGTGTGATTTGTGTGTCAGTCGTGGAGACTGCTACCCCTGTAACTTGACAACTACTAAGAGGATGGAGATGAATGATTGTTTTTACTGGATTCACACCAAGGTTCCTAGGATAGGATTCACAAATTAGGTGGTTGGACCAGGCTTGGGCAAACTAAGGCTCAGGGGCCAGATGCGGGCCATTCAGTTTATTAATTCGGCCAGACTAGCTTGTCTAAATTATATGTCTGTCTCAACATGACCTCAAGTTTGTTCATCAACCACAGACTCACAGTATGTAGTAGTGGGATTTGGGTGTCAGTCGTGGAGACTGCTAACCCTGTGACTTGGCAACTACTAAGAGGATGGAGATGAATGATTGTTTTTTGCTGGATTCACACCAAGGTTCCTAGGACAGGATTCACAAATTAGGTGGTTGGACCAGGCTTGGGCAAACTAAGGCTCAGGGGCCAGATGCGGGCCATTCAGTTTTGTAGTTCGGCCAGACTAGCTTGTCTAAATTATATGTCTGTCTCAACATGACCTCAAGTTTGTTCATCAACCACAGACTCACAGTATGTTGTAGTGGGATTTGGGTGTCAGTCGTGGAGACTGCTAACATTGTGACTTGGCAACTACTAAAAGGATGGAGATGAATGATTGTTTTTACTGGATTCACACCAAGGTTCCTAGGATAGGATTCACAAATTAGGCGGTTGGACCAGGCTTGGGCAAACTAAGGTTCAGGGGCCAGATTTGGGACATTCAGTTTTGTAGTTCGGCCTGACAAGCTTGTCTAAATTATATGTCTGTCTCAACATAACTTCAAGCTTGTTCACCAACCACAGGAAGACTCACAGAATAGAGTAGTATTATTTGGGTGTCAGTCGTGGAGACTGCTGTCCCTGTGACTTAGCAACTACTAAGAGGATGGACTTGAATGAATGCATATCAAAGAATGAGATTGGTTTTTTTGTTGGATTCACACCAAGGTTCCTAGGATAGGATTCACAAATTAGGTGGTTGGACCAGGCTTGGACAAACTAACGCTCAGATGCGGGCCATTCAGTTTATTAATTCGGCCAGACTAGCTTGTCTAAATAAAATGTCTGTCCTGACATAACTTCAAGTTTGTTTACCAACCACAGACTCACGGTAAGGAGTTGTGGGATTTGGGTGTCAGTCATGGAGACTGCTGTCCCTGACACCTGGTAATGGGTCAAAGGATGAAGATGATTGAATTGTCCTCAAATGCGAAAAGAGTCGAAAACAATGTATATTGACAATAAAACCAACTGTTACAGAGAAAAACCTGACATTATGGGATGTTCGCCGTAACGGAAACAGATTCACTAATATTTAATCAATCCCACGGTCAATGTCACTTCGCCCAGAGCCACTCCCTGCTGTCGGGCCCAGCGTCCACCGTGTATCGTCCAGATGGACAAACAGTGACTGAGTGAGCTGTGGTCATTAGCAGGTCCTTGTCAATGCCCCTGAAGATAAACTCCAAGACAAATATGGCTTCAGGTTTTGATGAGAAATCAATGGAGCTAATGGAACATCTTGTTGCCGAGTTATTCCGTTCTCTGCGGATGTGTCTCACACACGATTACACAAACACCCAGCCCTAAAAGTGTCCGCATGAGCCGGGAAAAGAACACGGCATCACATGCTGAGAGCTCGGAGAGAGGAAATCACACAAACAGAACCGAGGAGGATTGTTTTTTTGGTTTTTTTTATAACTGTTTCTCCATTTGATCAAAATGTTCCTTGTATCCATCTTGGTTAAAACTTTGAGTATTTGTATTGGAGATGAAATGAAGAGGGAGTTGAATCGATATCTGGACTTGAATCTGGAGGACATCGGCTGATGAAGACATTCGTTGTACTCACAGACAAATGTTTCGGTTTTTTTTTTTTCCTCTCTCTCTAATGTTTCCTCCTCTTGACTCCTCACCGTTCGTCCTCGCCACCGTCTACTGTCTGGCTGCGGGTAAGTAAAAGATAGTCTCACCCCAAAGCCTTTAATGATCTGTAATTGGCCGTTGGGACGGGAGGCATCAGTAAACACAAGTTTCTCTGGTGGCAAAAAACTTCACTCTGCATCTCATCACTGTCCTTGCTCGCAGCCCTAATGAGAAGCTATGGAGCTGGAAGTGTAAGTGCTCTGAGCGGGTGGAGGAGGGTGAGGAGGAGGAGGGGAGTGGACGACAGAGTGAATCAGAGTCAAAGCCACTGTTAGTCTCCTCCATCACAGCCCCAGGCTGCTGCTGCTGCTACTGCTGCTACTGCTGATGCACTGGCTTCACATCCGACGTCAAAGAAGACGCCTGGTTACTGTAGCAAAGCCATGACTACAGGTGTACAGTAGGGGGAGACACTGTGCTGACTCAGACTCCTCCCCGCCCACCCGTCATTGGAAAACATACAGTCATAAACCCCATGGCCTCTTCTCTATCGACAGGTGATTCTGCTCCTCCCACTCCTCACCCCCGTCCTCCCCCCGGTAAATGTTAGGTCGAAAGTTCACTTTGAAATAATGGAGCATGTGACCTTTTTCTCCGTGAGCAGAAGATATTGCTCCGGAGGAATTGGAGCATTTGGGATGAGAGAGCGAACAGAGGCGGGGCCATTAACAAAGCCACCCTCAGCTCCCCCAGAGGGAGAGAAGAAGAAATGTCACCATGCTACTGGAGCGAGACCCGGCGTGGACGTCAACCTTTCCAACGAGGACAAAAAAATGGATAAAAAAAAATCACAACTGCATGTTTATTGCTGGGAATTAGTGAATGGGAAGATATTTTGGGAAGACGGGACCATAATGGAGGTCGGACGTCCAGCCTTAGCTACAGAGTAATGGTAGCTCTGCTCCAGTGTCTACAGAATGCGGTGTCATTTACAGCCCGCCGTAGGCTCCGACTCGGGAGCCTACGGCGGGCTGTAAATGACACCACCCGGCCTGCTCCACTGTACTGTTTGGTAATGGAGCGATGCTGCGCAGGAAACTCAACGCTGTAGCTGAGATGAGGTTATTTCACAGGTTTTTAGCCGCGGTACGAATCCGCCCTGACCTCCTCTGTCATTTCATCTGCTCCGTCACACAACATTTCACCAAGATGAAAACTGGTCCCAGCAACACAACTACTTATTAAGAGGGAAAAGACGCTGTTTTATGAATGTCCATCCAAACACTGAGATTCTCAAAAGACAGACAGTTATGGTTTGGACCAGGCCTGAGCAAACTAAGGCCCGTGGACCAAATGCAGGCCATTTTGATTTGAAATCCAAACTTGTGATGATACGTCTTCCTGCAAAGCCCATGCTTTACTGAAATATGGTGTAGAGAAAAATTAAAGCAGGGGTCTCAAACTCGCGGCCCGTGGGCCATTTGTGGTCCGTGGAAGGAAATTTTGCGGCCCCCACCTTGAAGTGAACGTTGAATTTATAATAGTATTTTATAGATTTGTTCTCCACATTTTATGGTAAATCCTTTAGTTCTCAAAGCCCTGATCCACAGTCTCCTTCTGGTTCGGTGTTGTATTACACACGATCTATGGCAAACTGATATTTTTTATTAATTATTTTCTGAGTTAAAGCATTTTAGCCTCGATTCACGACTGTTAAATTTATAAAAAGCCAATTTTCAGGACCAATTATAGCCCACAAGTCAAAAGTTTCCCAACACCTGGTTGACACAATAATAGAAACTCAGAGAGAAAATGTCAGAAGTATCAGTACAATCACACGCAACAATGTATATTTATTACAGCAACAACGGATGTAAAAAGAAGAATAGAAACAGCGTTAGTGCGGAAATGAATGTTTCATTCATCTAAACATCAATCCTTAAGAATTATTTTTAGTTCCAACTACTGGACACTCACGAGAACAACACTGAATTTTAATGTGTAATAAACGTCTAATAGATTCTATATTAATGAGCCTTTTCCACAACAAAAGAAGTGGTTTGTTAACATTGACGTCAGAACGATGACTTAAATCTTTTATCAAGAGTCTTTTGTTTATATTGTAGAAAGAAAATACACAATATATCCTTTTTAGTTTCACTGCACCATGTTGACGCTGCATTAACATTGCGTTTTTCTGAATAAACACACAAAAAAAGGTTTGGTTAAATATTTGCAGATTTGATAAATGGCTTCCATTTATCTCCTAAAGACGCATTAGTTTCCTCGTGGTTTGGCCCGTTCCCCTAATTCGATTGTTTGAAGGGACTTTACTCCTGCTCGGAGTTTATCTGCGGAGGACGGTATCACGCTGACACAGTGGCACGACGCCCAGACGGCCTCAATTCCTGATTTCAATCATGCGTCCGACTGATGGCCCGGTCACTCATCCATTTGGCCGCGGCCCAACCCTGGCTGGTGGTGCCAGGGCCGACCATCATCAGGTCAGTGTGTCGGGACGGACCATCTTGCACAACTCTCCCGCCTGCAGGGCTGAAGGATGGGACTGACCTAATTAGCTGTCTGAATAATTGCCATAGTATCTGGCACGAGGCTGATCTGGATCTGGACAACGTCTGTGCGTTGTAACTGTGATTGTGATTGTGCTCGGGCGGTGAAGTGAGTGACAGTGGGTCGGAGGAAAGTGCTCTTGCATCAATAGATCGTTCAGATCTGCTTATTGGTTGCGAGTTTTGGGGAGTAGTGGTGGAAACTAGTGCACCCCTAATCACTCCACTCCATACTGACAGCCCAATCGTTGTCCTTTGTCTTAACACCCTGCGAGGCAATCCAGGATCTTCCACACTGGAGGAATGATCTACACCAGGAGTCACCAACCTGGTTGCCCCCATGGCCTGCCTAATGTGCTTGTGGGGAGTGCCCCAAAAAAACGAAACTACCATATTTTACATCTATAAGGCGCACATAAAATTCTTAGATTTTCCTCAAAATGTGCGGCGCGCCCTATAGTTCAGTGCGCTCTATGTGTGGTGTTGTTGTAAGGCGGACGTAGTAGAGGACACCATGAGAACGTTAAAGGGGGAAGTGTGGGTGTGTGTTAAATGGTTATGGCACACAAGACTGAGACTACGCCTTTTAGTACGGTGCGCCTTATGGTCAAGAAAATACTGTAGTCATAAAAGCGTCAAAAATACCGTTCTTGTGCTTTTTGAGCAGTACTTCCAGGATAGTTGTCCATATTGTATGTAGTGGTCAACATTATATGTCACAAAACTTATAATTGCATCATTTGGTGACTGAGTTTCCTCGAAGTTGCTCTCAGTTTCCAAAAGGTTGATGTCCCCTAATCAGAACAGGGGACCCCTGTCTGTCTTCAAGAAAACTCTTTAATACTCCACCTGTCCTCACACTCTCCCGTCTTCAGCACTTGTCTCTTAACTGCTGGTCTCTTTTCAGGAGTTCCTAATGAAACCTGACTGTTAATCCTTATCTGCTGAGACGCTTTGGGTAAAAGTGTCTCCTAAAACTCATGACTGTAATGTAATTTCAAAATTATCTTAATCACCTTGATTGCCCCCTGGTGTTTGGCTGCAGTGTATATATATATTAATAACTCCAATCCTTGGGACAAAGGTTGTAGCTCTTGTGTACGATAACACAATTGAGCGGCAATTGTCGAAAATTGCAGGTGGGAGAAGCCAGTGGTCAATGCACTGTGACCACAGAGACAATGTTTGAATGGGATGAAACCCATGGGGGCTTCACAGGTTTTTCCACAGAACTTCCCTGCGCTGTTGGTGATTTAAACACATGACTACCCCCCGCCTGCCTATTGGCCAGTCCAAAGCATCTGCACAAGTTGTTATATCATGACCTCCTGCTGTGGTGTTGGCTACAGGAGGTTCTCCATATTGTCTCCCTAATGGAGGGGAGTGGAAAACTAAAGTACTCATTAATTATGTTGCATTTAACCCATTCACAAACACCCCAGTGATTCACACTTGACACACAGGATGAATGGTGCAACACTGAGATAAATGCCTCCAGGGGTTGGAGCATCCAGTTGCAAACCGCCCAATTACGAAACCTCGATTTTGGAACTACTAGGCCACAGGTTGTTGTGAAATCTGTTTTATTTTCTTTCGCCTTTCCATCAACATTGGGGGGCACCACTGTTAGGCTTGCATCCAGGTTCCTATTGGACGATCACGTCACGCTTTAGCCTTCGTTTCCACTAAATCAGATTGCTATAAGCCTCCTAAAGCTGCCAACCCTGATCTGGCGTTCACCCAGAGTCAACAAGGAGCCCATATCTCCAACCCCAACCCATAATCTGGTTGGAATTACACATCGTTTGCATTTTGTATCAATGATGCACAACTGTAGATAATCATGGAGTTTGATAAGCAAACCCGTATATCTCTTTAAAGTATTCCCCCTGGGTTTCATTAGCTTGCGGTTGCATTGGCCAAGCGTTACGGTCCAAAAAGAGCAGCATGCTGATTTTATTGGCGCTCCGAGACCTCTAACGTCTGCATTCACGCGCAACGACTTTATCTGTCAGATGCGGCGACGGCTGCAAACGCATTCAGCCAACGTGGCAATAAACGTGGGCCTAATACCACAACATATTGAAAGTTCAGCAGATACTGCACACGCTACTTCCTAAATGTGAGGAAGTCTCACACCGGGTCATTATAAAACGTCGGGATTTCTCACACTGACAACGTCCTCGGCCCTTGTTCACGAAGATATCTTTCTCTATTAAAATTCAGCCGGCAGAGATGGGAGGTTTTTGTGAACGTCAGTACGAGTCACAGGAGGATCAGCTGACGTTCAGGAGGGCTATTTCAGCGAGGCCCGCAGTTCGCACTGTAAGCACTTGTACAAAGGCCAAGCACACACCACCTCAGAGGACTATTGTTAGTCAGACATCCAGCGAGGCGTAATGAGCCGAGCAATCAGCACTACTTGTTTGTCGCCTGGTGACACGGGGCGACACGGCCCTGGTACTGACTGTACTCTGACTCTGTGAGACGCCTCGTCCCTGATGTGTCCACGAGCGTCCACCGCACCTGGTCCTCAGATGTTATCCCTCCACCCTCACTCACTTCTTCCAGCTTCATCGTGATTCGACTTTCTCCTCGCACAATGGCCTTTCCATATGTTAATTAATCCTGCGAAAAATGCCACTCAACCTGCAGGGGGAAGTGAAGAGAGCACAGAGAGTGGACGCCCCGGAGAGGGTCGGAAAGATTCTTGTTTAGCTACATTAACGTTGAACTTTGCCGAGAGATGCGGCGTCGAGAGTTGAGGCAGAGGAGGTATTAATGTTCCGTGGATTAGAGTTTGTCTCATTACTTGCGGTTGTGTGAATTGCATCAAAGCAGCTTATTATGACGGTGGCGGCGGGCGGATGGCCCAGATGGAGGTGATCCACTCCTGGTGGAGGGTGCAGCCATAGTGTGCTATTGATTTGGCTGCTAAGAGGTGCTTGTGTTACAAAGGGCATGCATCTCAGTCTTCCATTAAGATAATTACGCCTTCCGTTGCCTCGCACCCACCTCTCTGGTTGGCCGCATGAATAAATTGGCAGAAAATGAAGTTGCTCTTTATGAGGTTTTTTTTTTTTTTTTTTCAGGGGGAACAACTAAGCAGCCATGTGCACGGTTTGGCTGATGCTTCATGGAGCAAAATAATCGGCTTCTCGGGTGGAAATTAAAACGATCTCTGATTTAATCATAAACTTCAGGCTCATCGTGATTTCACGATTGTCCCATAAAATTAATAGGTCCGTGTTCCTGTCCCCTGTTTTTGTGTCTTAGACACAAACCTTTTCATTATATTTATGTTTTACCTGTTCAATTCTCTCAGCTTTGAGAGCAGTTGTTCTCAAACTACAACTGCTGCTACTTGAATATCTTTTAGACTAAGTGCCCCCCTCAGCATCGCACCGCGCCCCCCAGGGTGTGCCCACCCCACACTTTGAAAACCCCTGTTTTAGACAAAATCTTGTTTCAGTCTAAAAGTTTCAAAAACCACAAAGAAAAACATAGAAATGGGGAAGAAAAACAAACTCCTTATCATTGTGATTGAACCCATCACCAAAGAGATCTGAGTTATTGGGCGCATGTCTTTCTGAGTCCACCTCAGTCCAATTTCTTAACCACTGGGCCACCACTGCCCCCTTAAGAAAGGTGATATTTATTGCAGAAAATATAAATAAAAAAAATAAATAAATAAAATAAAATATTGACATGAAATATTTGTAAAAAAGAGAAAATCTCTGAAATCCTGTTTAAATATAAATTAATCTGGTTTATTTTCTGTTGGTATTAGATTTTTTCATATATATATTTCCATAACATTGTGTTGGAGAATTTTGTAATATTAAAAGAATAATCAGCAATGTTAGTGTGTGTCGATTAATCGATTTTAATCAATTTTTTTAGCCCAGCCCTATTCATTACACACACTCAACAACTTTACGTGAGCTTATGCACTACAGGTGATTACGTATTTACGTGGTTACGTGCGAGTTAACACACTCGCACGTAAAAAAAATGTAAAAACAACATGGCACTAAAATCCAAAATCTAAAACTAGAGTCTGCCTTGTAATTTTGGGTCAAGTCATGTTAATTGATGGATTAATATGACTGCCTTGAGTAAATTTGTGATGGAAATAAATGTAAAAAAAAAAAACATTTTTTATTAGCAAATGGATTAAGTTTCAATTTTAGCCCTGATTCTTCTGAGAATATAATTGGTACCGAACAATAATTGATATGACAAAAACTAAATCAAAAACCGAAGCGAATCGTGAATTGAATCAAATCGAACCCTTGTGAATCGAATCGAATCGATTTAGAAAATTTTAATCAATACCCAGCCCTAGTAATGAATGTTGACAGGGTATGGAACAGGACATGGTATGGTGTAATAGCAGCATGGGTTTGTCGAGTCAGACGTGGCCGAGTCATGATGACCTAGCTGGATTTTGCACTGGGGTTTCCAAGGAATGGTAAATGTTTTGGAAAATGATGTAACCGTGTTGATGGGAGTGGATAACATCGTATACCTGCGCCAGTCTGAAACCTTGTGATACAATAAATCCCCAAGACGGAGAAGAGTTTCCTGGTTGTTTTTTCTAGACAGCGTTTTCAACAATGACATCACAAGCTTCACTCTCTTACTGTAAAAGAATTCCATGGTTAAATGTTTTTTTTTTTCCTGTCATGCCATCAGTATATTCAGGCCTTTAACCCCAGACCTCAACACCGTGCCCTCTGAACAAACACTGCTTGTGGTCTCCCTTCACCCTTTCCCTCCACATGCCCAGGGCCTCCTCGGAGGACCTGTTTTGTACGGAACCATTTGGTATTAGCATTTTCAAAAGGGCAATCGAGTCAGCGCGTCAGAAAACAGGGAAAGGTCACCGGGTTTCCTGCCGCTTAAAACCTCCGCACTCTATCAAGTTCTTGCCCTGCTGCCACGGGCCGGCTCATGCCAAATTGAACGATTGCCTATTTCCTCTCCCCCTGACATTAAGGGGGTCATTTAACACCACAGCCCAGAAAAAACCCAGGGCCGGACCAGGGGAGGCCGTCATTTCTCAACGGCAGTGTACCGAAGACCTCGGAATGCGGCGGGAAGATCCGGGATTGTTCCAGGTCTTGGCAGCGATGTCGCTGGCACCGAAGCCTCTAGGTGAAAACCAGCACGCTGCTCTGGGAGTGGGTGGAGAGGACAGAAGGCTGGGTTGGGGGGTGGGGGGGTGGGGGGTTTCTTCACCGACTTCTGTCTTGCTTCCAGTCACACTGGCGCTGTGCTGCACGCTGTGTGGCAAAGCGAGCGCGGGGCTTTTGCGGAGGTTGGTTCCAGCGTTTGGGGAGATACGCTTACACGCTTGAGTTAACTAAGCCCGCGGATCCAGAGGGGACGGAGAGGGTGGCAACGAGGAGGGAAGGCGGAGCTCCAGGGAGCAGCGTGAGTCTTGGCTCCGGATAAAAGTGTTGCCTCACAGGAGCAGATATCTGGGAGTACGGCGGGGTCGACCTTGGCCATCCTCTGTCTCCTCCACCCGCCCCACCTCACCATCCTCAATTTATGGAGACGTGAGGGTGAGAGAGGTGAGGCAGTCACTTCTCTTCATCATTGGATTCCTGTTGAAGCTGCTGAATAAAACCCAGTACGTCTGATTGTGACGCTGTCATTTCACCATAGTTTGTTTTTTTTTACTCTCTTGAATGAAAATCCTTTCAGAATTAATCAGATTAAAGAGGTTGGAATTGAATTCTAGATTATCATGGCTTAATCTTTAAAAATAATTCAATATTTCTTCACTTGTAGTTAAAAAATGACATTAGGTTTTCTTACGCCTTTGGAACCCCTAGATACAAGCAACCCAACTTACAAGTTTTTCAACTTACAAGTAACCTACTTTTACTCATTATACACAAAGACATTGCTCAGTTTACCTTACTTGGTTGTTTTACCTGTTTTATAGCAATAATAATAAATAAAATAGGAAGAAGACAGAAGGCAAAGGTAGAGTTAGCTTAGATTGTCTTTAGTAGAGACAAGGATGGACAGGATCAGGAATGAGGTGATTAGAGGGACAACACAGACAGGAAAGTTTGGGGAAAAAGCTAGAGAAGAGATGGTTGAGATGGTTTGGACATGTTCAGAGGAAGGACAGTGGTTATATTGGTAGAAGAATTATCCTAGAGATGGAGCTACCAGGTAGGAGACAAAGAGGAGATGGATGGATGCAATGAGGGAGGACATGGAGGTAGTTGGAGTCATAGTAGAAGATACAGAGGACAGGGGGAGATGGAAAAGGTACCAGAAAGAAGAAGAATTGGATGTATTGAAAATAGTTTACGAAAATAGTTTACGAATGCCTGTAAGGAATGAATAAGTTGCTAGTTTTAAATCGCAATAAGAGAAATTCAATAATTTATCACCTGCTCCCAACAACATGCTAACCTGATGAGCTAATCGTCAGTCCCTGTGGACGCACATGGCGACGTGTTTGACGTAACGTTGTGAAACTCCGAACATTTTTTTTAACTCACCTAAATACAAACTCCTCCTGTTTTGTTCAGTTTCCAGACTCAGTTTTCCTACTTTTTCATTGGCTATTAACTTCCTCCTCTGACCACCTGGTGTCTCAGCTGCCGCTGATGTCTTTTCAGGGACGACGGGGTTTGGCCTAATGCGAATTGGCATTTTTGTGCCTTTTGCACAGATTTTATTTTCCTTTAAATCAAAGCGGCCAATTAGCAATGAGAGAGGCGCGTGAGGCACATTGAGTTCTGCTCCTCTCCGTCATGTCACTTCCATTCTCCTCTTCCTGCTCCGGCCAGCTCCCTCATTGGCGGTGTCAGTGTGTAAATGACGAGTGAATGTGTGTCTCCACCTGCTCCTTTCACTGCCAGCATGTTATCATCTCCACAACACTCTCAGTCATCGCCTCCATTCTCTGCTCTCTCCTGTCCCCTCGTCACCACTTCTCCCTCTCCACCCGCTCCTCACTTTTCCCTCCCTTTACTGTCCTCCTGTCTTTTTTTGTTCTTGTTGCCTGCACGTCATTTGGCGAGCAGGTAAATAAATCACTAAGCAGCTCTGGAGAAGATAACGAGGCAACGGGGGGATGCGGTGCACTCTGCAGATGTGTGCAGATGCAGCGCCTCGGGCCACATGGAACCAACCAGAGCACTTGATGTATTCACCACATATCTGCTCCGCCCCGAGAAAGAAAACACATGGACTCTAATCAGGTGCTCTGAATAAACACACTTTTCCAGCATCGTATTCTGGACAATCTGCAGTAGAGCCCCCTGCAGGCCACCGGAGGGAGTGGAGAAAATAAGGGTGTGGCACCAATTTCACATTCCCGGGGCCTTCAATTTTTTTACTTCATGGCGTCCGAGTTTGACCACGTGTTCCTGAGCCAGTCACGCCGTCCCATCAGGGACGGGGAGAATACGCCCGGGGTGAAATTTGACTATTTTTTGATTTGACATTCAGCAGATCCAGAGACAATCAGCAGCACGCAAAAAAAAAGGCCCAATTACAGTCTGTTAAAAAAAGAGTTGGACAGAATTGCGACATTAGGGTAATGAAGGAATAACTTGGCTAATGAGAAAAGGAGACACGAGAGGGAGGAGGAGGGAGGAGGGGAGAGACTTCACCTCAACTCTGCTGCGGCGCTCACAGAGGAAGGAGCACAGTTCAAGAACAGTGACAGACTCTGACGACGACTTTAACTCGCAATTAAATCCACACTTTGGGAAGGAATGATCACAAAGGAGGAACAAGGGCTTTGTATTAGGCGTGAGGAGACGGGGAGACGGAGGGAGATGAGGGGAGACACCGTCCCTCAACAAATGATGCTACTAATCAACAGCAGAACCCGAGGAATGTGAGATATGTCCATTATTATTGTTTTTTCATTCATTTTTTAGTTTTCAATCATCTTCTGCAGCTTGTCCGTTGCCGGGTTGCAGGAGCAACTGGCAACACCCAAATCACACTGCACCATACTGTGAGCCCACCTGTGGGTGGTGGACCCACAACAGGTTATGTGGGTCGGGACGGTGCTATGCTCAGAGCTGCACAGTGGAAACCTGGCAGCTGGCGGATTCGAACCTAAAGGCCTGTGGACCCAAGTCTGCTTCCTTAACCACTGCGCCACCACTGCCGACATTTTATACCTGATATAAAAAATACTTTTGGACAGATTTTACCAAACAAAAAATCTGTCAGGATTTGGAAAATTTTTCCATAGTGCAGCGGTTCATGTGCCTGCCACACGAGCAGGGCGTCCTGGGTCTGATTCCAGGAGAAACTCCAGGCTTTAAGTCAATTATGTCAATCGTCCTCTGAGAGAAATCCAATCAGTTCAATTAGATTTAATTTTTTTTATTTTCCAGGTTTGAAAACTTTGAAAAACTTTTAACTTTTTAAAAGAAAAAAAAAAAGACTTAATCAATACTCGCCTTTTTAATGAAACCCTTCGCTCTGATTGCATTCAGCTTTTTGTAATTTACACTGTGATGTTAAATAGTAATTAACATGATGTGAGTTTTTCCAAAAACGAAAGGATCTTATTATAATTATTCCAAAGGGAATTGGCAGCGTTTGGACACGTGTACATGTGTGATGTGTGTGTGTGTAGTCCATGTGGACGTCGTCTCCTCTCTGATTATGCAGGTGAAGAGCTACAGTATATCAGGATTGTCTGGTCTAAACGCTTGACGGCGTCTAGACAATGGCTTATTTATGAACACTCCTGCCAACGCAAAGGAAACTCAATTAAGGCGAATAAATTAGGATTAACACAGAAATGTGCTGCATTTTAATTTTAATTAAAGCAGTTGATTATTTATTTCCACATTCGTTGCGGGGAAGGAAACAGGAAAGGAGCCAAGGCGTCTCACCGAGTCCTCCAAGAAAGATGCAACGCAGGAGAAAGCGGGTTCCAGACACAGGCCCGGGCGACAGACAGACAACGTGTGAACTGGTGCGTTTTACGGCAAAATGACACAGTTGCCATTAGCCGAGACAGGAATTCAGAGAAAATCCTCATCCCGGAGCCCGATTTTAAACACTTTTTACGACGCCTGCAATGCGACAGAGACGGCCGGATCAACACGGCTCCTTCCATTTCATTCTTTTAAAGTTACGCTTGGCGAGACTTTATGAGCTCCTACACAAATCATATTAGATGACTTGCCACCGAGTCATTTCTTTTATATTACTGCACCTCATCACATCCCCAGGAGAGAAGACGAGAAATACAGCAAAAGAGCCCCCCCCAGTCTCCTCCCCTCCCTCCCCAACACCCTCCCATACGGACGCACAGTCACTGGGAGCAATACAACAGCAGACGACAAAGGCGAGCAGTGGGGTGACACTCACACACGGTGTCATCAATGTCACGGCTTCACGCCCTGCTGTTGTGTACGCCATCAACAACGGGGGTTAGACGGGCTTTTTATGCCTTCCTGGAATTCTGCTGAACTCTGAACGACCAGAGAAGACAGACGCAGAGGAGGACGCTGAGGACATAAGTCAGGGGTCATAGTCAAACTCACAAACACGGGCCGAAATAATAATAAAAAAAAAAACAGGAAGCAAGTCACAGCTGGGAGTCAATATTTATGGAAGAATTCATGACAAATGGTCGCGTCATGTTGAATCCGTGAACAACTGTGGAAAAACCAAAGGTAATAATATAAACACATAAACAAACTGTAACAGTACATGTAACAGTAATAAAAGACATCAGAGAAACAATATCATGAGGTAATGTTGACAATACATATCAACTGAAAGTGGAAGTTGAAGATTGTACTGTTACAGTACACCGCTATTAACAATATTGCCCATTTCCACATATATATACATATATATTTATATACATATATATATATGTAAACATATATATGTGGAAATGGGCAATATTGTTAAACTTACTATGATTCACAACCTACTGAGACACCAAAAAGTCATTTGTTTTTATTCCAATATATACTGTATATTATGAATACCAATATATTCATATATAATCAATAATAAATTGACCAAACATCTCTGACACCAAATCTTTATGCATTTTATTCACTCACAAAATTCATCCAGTGGGCCACATTAAACAACCGAGTGAACCCGTTAAGGCCTGCAGACCATATGTTTGACACCCTTATTATATGGCCCATATCAGGCATGTGCAAACTCAGGCCGGGATGCGGCCCATTTGAGTTTGCCAAACATGTGCAACTTCTTATTTACTTATATTATCATTAGCCTCGGTCTGAAGTAGTGGCCTAGTGGTTAAGGAAGTGGACTTGGCTTCAATAACCAGTCTGCAAGGTTTCAGGTTAGAATCCTCCAGTTACCAGGTTGATCCACTTAACTTCTTGTGAGCTCATCACCCACTGGAAGGCTCACAATATGATGCAATGCAATTTGGTTGAGCCAGTTGCCTCGCGACTCGGCAACAGACATGAAGATGAATTAATGAATATCTTTACTTTTTTTATTGCTATTCCTGTATTTCCTCACTAGATGGCGCAAAAAATGGCCTTTAAGAATTTCTTCTAAATGACATTGTCTTAGTATATTGACATTGTCAAATATATTGGTGGCCCTACCCTGGTACATATATGTGATATTATCCAGGGTTGGGCCGAATATTACAACACTGTGGGCCAGATTTGGCCCCCGAGCCGGAGTTTGACACCTGTGACATATCTGTTAGCCGACAGTCACAAACATCTCCTGACTGAATCCCGGAGCTCCTGTTGCATGAACATGATCATGTCTCATTTACAGGCTTTGATTCTTGGACGGCGTTAAATTTGTAGCTGCTTAAAAAGAGGATAAAACCACAGTGAATTAAATTAAAGTTTCGGGAAAAAAAACCTTCTGTAAACAACGGCCAGGAAGGGAGAAAACTGGGCTTCTTTTATTTTTTAATTACAACTCCAATTGGCTCCACTGTCACTCACTCAGGAGGAAAAACAGTGTCTGGACGCGGGGATCACGCGGCAATTTCTCACAATTATCTCAATAAAGCAGAATAGAATGCGACCATGCGCTGGTGTGTTTTAATCAGAGGAAAGTCTTTCTTCCTTTCTGGCAGCCTTTTATTGCACACTTTACTTACTTTTATTCACTTTTATTGCCACGTTTCACTTTAAACAACGGCCTCCACCAGCTACGTATCGCCCTTGAAAAGAAAATAAAAGACTATTAAATGTAAATGTTCTCCTAAATTCTCAAGTTCAATAAAGAAATAAAAATAAAAGGCCAATGAATGATGGCAAGTCAAGGGTAAAGAGAGAAATTTCAGAGTGTGTTTAACAGATTGGGTCAATGTGTTTAAAAGGAAAAAAAAAGATATTTATCTGAAGTGTATGAATTAAAAAGCCATGATATTGAGTTTGGTTTTAGACTGGAAGAGAATGTGTTGAATGTGGAGAGAAGTGACAGTTCGCCCTGAGTACAGGTGTCGCCCCCCGCAGGCCTGCTGACGATAGCGTTGTTTTTTATCAGAGCAGCTCTTTAGGTGTTCACACAGGGAAAGTCCACTTCTCCTCAGGTCTTGTGGAACCTGTGCTTCAGAGTAAACTGAACTAGGTACAGTAGGTAGGTTGTTGCGTAATTGTTGAAAAGTCTCAACTCTTTTAGTTGTGCATTAGCGCCCCTCCCCCAACACCTGAACCCAGTGGGAGTGAAAGTGAAGCCTCAGCAGCACTTTACTTTGAGTGGTGTATAAATACAGTGGGGCCCAAACGTCGACCGCGTTCTTGGACTGATACGGGAGAATGAATCAGCTCTGCATTAGGAGCAGGACGACAGCCCACAGCTTTTATTTTCTTTACATTACTTCTCCGGTCAATAAGCTACAGGGGGGTGGAGGAGGTGGAGAGGAGGCGCAAACTATGATGCATCCCCACGCTAACACATTAGCATAAAGAAGAGCATCCGCCGTCAACACAGGAGAAAACAGGTTCGCAGAGCTGAGGGCTATGGCTCACTGACGTACGATTACTGATGTCTGATTGGACGATTATCTACTTATCCAAGACAAATGGAGGTGTCGTCTGACGTCGGTCGGGATAGTTTCAAAGACTCCTGTCTGCTGTGTAAAGTTTATTATTATTTATTAATCTTTTAACTGTTTTTTGTTTTTGTATTTATTAATACACCAACATGGTCCCCATGGACAACTGACAGTCCTTATGGACAACCTACGGTAGCAGCAGGATGTAGTCCTAAAGAAAACCTCATTGCACCAATTTGACACAACGATCACTTTTGGTGATCGTTGTTATAATAATAGTAGTTGTAGTTGCTGTTATTGTAATAGATAGAACTTTCTTAATCCCTCGAGAGTAACCGTTGGGAAATTATGGAAAAGTGCATGCTGTTATAATTGTAGTAGTAGTTGTACTTATACTTGTAGTCATAGTAGTAGTTGTTGTAATAGTAATAGTAGTAGTAGTAGTAGTAGCAGTTGTATTTGTAGTAGTAATACTTGTACAAGTAGTTGTAGCAGTTGTTGCAGTTTTAAAAGTAGTAGTAGCAGTAGTGGTAGTAGTATTAGTAGAAGTAGAAGTAGTAGCAGTAGTAGTAATAGTACTAGTAGTAGTTGTAGCAGTAGTGGTAGCTGTTGGGAGCACTTGTAGTAGAATTAGCAGCAGCTGTAGTTGTAGCAGTAGTAGTTGTTGTTTTTCTTTTTGTTGTAGTAGTAGTAGCATTGGCAGTAGTGGTAGTAATTGTTGTAGTAGTAGTTGTAGTGGTAGCATTAGCAGCAGTTGTAGCAAAAGTGGTCATTGTAGTAGCATTAACAGCAGTTGTAGTAGTATTAATTATAATAGTATTAGTTGTATCAGTAGTAGTTGTAGTAGTAGCATTAGCAGCAGTTGTAGTGGCATTACTTATAGTAGTATTAGTTGTATCAGTAGTAGTTGTAGTAGTAGTATTAGCAGCATTAGCAGCTGCATTAGTTGTAGCAGTAGCAATAGCAGCAGTTGTAGCAGTAGTAACTGTAGTAGTAGCATTAGCAGCCGTTGTAGCAGCTGTAGTAGTTGAAGTAGTAGCAGTAGCAGCAGTTGTAACGGTAGTAATTGTAGTAGTAGCATTAGCAGCGGTTATGGCAGTAGAAATACGTAGTAGTAGTAGTAGCATTAGCAGCAGTTGTAGCAGTTGTAGCAGCTGAAGTAGCAGCAATTGCAGCAGTTATGACAGTAGTAGTAGTTGTAGTAGTAGCATTAGTAGCAGTAGTAGCAGTTGTTGCAGTAGCCTTAGCTTCTACCCGTTCTACTGTAGCCTGCAGCTTGTCTTCTGACTGCAAACCCATTGTCTAATGATGGACCCTTGGACGTCACAGCTGGTCTCAATCCTGATCTTTCAACCAGAGACTAATGATATTGTGAGGTGTTCGTTCAGTTCAACCAGACCTGCACTCAGAGTCACCGTGACGGTGGCCTACGATGAAACTAACAAAATAATAAGGTTTAGGAAGAGGAGACGGGGCAGAAGAGGAGACGAGGGACGAGAGGAGGAAAAAACAAAAAAAGGAATGGAGGACATTTCAGTGGACATTGAGTGCAGGAAATGAGGAGGTAAATGCAGTGAAGGAAAGGGCAGAAAGGGATCCATAAACTGCATTTATAAACACGTCTCTATAGTAACCGGTGGGTAATTTCACTAGAGGGAGTGGGTGAGTGGAGGGTAGAAAGGATTCGGGGGTGGGGGTGGGGGGGACAAATTGGGGCAACACTTACCAGCATCACTGGAATATGGCTGGTTATTACAGCAAAGTGACCAGGAGAGGAAACGAAGGACATTCATTAAAAAATAGGAGGAATCGTAATTTAGGGACCGGTCTTACGTAGACACTCACAAAGCTGTCTGGTTTTGGGTTGTTTTTTGTTTTTTATTGTCAACAGCAGCAGAAAAACAGCCCCCATCCCCGGCCCCCCCAGCTCTGTAATTCTCTGATTGGTCCACAGTTGGACCCCGCTGGGGGAGCCATTCCATTTCCATCCTTTTAGCTTTCAGGGCGCTGGCTGTGTAAAATAACAAGCAGTTGCTGCCCACGTTCACTGCAGGCAGGTAGACGATGATGTGGGCAGAGTGAAGACAAAGAAGGTGAGAGGGACATGAAAGGTAGAGGTCGTCTTCTCTCTACGTGGACGTGAGACACATACTGTACCGTCGAGCTGCACGAAACCACAGCTACTACCAACGCACAATTACCCTTTAGCTTCTGTGTGATTACTCCGTCATTATTAAGCCTGCCTGTGTGTGTGTGTGTGTGTGTGTGTCTGTGTGTGTGTCTGTGCGTAAAATACCGTTTTTTTGAGGTTCAGGAAAAAAATGGATGGCTGAATAAAACCTATTTCTACGTTATTTTCATATTTTTATTTTTATTTTCATGTGAAGATAATAATAATAAATATTATTATTATTATTATTATATGATGTCTATAAATTACAACGTTTGATTGGTTACAATATATATATATACACACACATGGTCCAGGGTTAGAGGTCCTTCTGATACTCAATAGCACTCCCAGTGGATTCTGTGTGGACTCGCAGCAGACTGACGCTGTGAATCACACAAAAAGAACGGATGGATGGACAGACGAGACAGCAGACGGGCCAACAGAAAGACAGACAGACAGGCAGACAGACAGACAGACAGACAGACAGACAGAAACAATTACAGCCCACCAGAAGGCAACAACCATGAAAACCAGGGTTTTGTCTCCAACCCTGGGGATGGAGTTCCCCACCAATGACATTTACAGACATTTACACTGATCTAAAGCTTGAGGATCATAATTACATCTATATACATATATATATTATATTGCACTGACTTCATTCCAACATCTTGACAATATTTCCCAGATCAAAAGCAGATCATCAACGTGGAGAACATCCCCAGATGCACGCTCTCTCCACCGTACAATCTCGTTCTGCTCTGTTAGCGCCGGATCGCAGCGTATATTATTTAATTTGCGATCATCGGGGGAGCGGCTGTCAGGAGGAGTCAGCAGTCATCTCTAGGAACCTGTGGATTTCTCCTCGTGAGGGTGGGTGGAGGGTGGAGGGTGCAGGGTGGAGGTCGACAGGTTTGGGTTTGAGAAGGTCTGCGGTTAAAGGTGTTGGAGATAAGGATTTGTTTGGAGAGTTCACATTGATTCAATCAATACGGTAACCTGATGATGATAACGAAACCAGTGTGTGTGTCAGTGTGTGTGTCAGTGTCAGTGTGTGTCAGTGTGTGTGTCAATGTGTGTGTCTGTTGTTCTTTTCTGATAACGGAGACATAATGTTTGCTAAAGCTCTGGAACAAACAGCTTTTATTGGTGCTTTTATTACCGTATTGTTTCTTTGACTCCTCCCCTGGGACCACCCTCACACACACACACACACACACACACACACACACACTCATATTTACACCATCCTCTGACATCACATCATGACATCCATCAGGAGGGCATGAGCGGGAACATGAGTAAATCTCAATAACATGTCTGTAATGAGAATCACATATGTCCTCCTCCTCCTCCACCTCCCCAGCTCCTCCTCACCCCTCCACCCCCCACAGCCTGCTCCCCTGACATGTTTTCAACAGGACATTACACATAGACGATGAGACACGCAATTTCATCAAGCTGTCATCAGGACACTGGAGAGGAGAGAAGAAATTAATCTGCATCCAGATCTGAGACACTTTCCATTAGACTGTGGCGTCCGAGAAGGAGGACGGACGAGATGAAGGAGACTGAGGACAAAAATGAGACACAGATGAAAGGGGTCTGAGGTGAAGAAGTGCAAATAGGAGATGGACATGGAAGAGATAGAGGAGATGGAGGCAGCAGAGGGGACAAAGAAAATGAAGGAGACGAGAAGCAAGGAATAGATGAGGAGACGGAGAAGGATGGAGAAGGACGGAGAAGGGGGAAAGGAGAAGGATGAAACCGTGGAAATGAAGAAGAAGAACAAGATGAGATGAGGTGATGAAGCAGAACAAGGCGACAGAGGGAATGAAGTAGAAAGAGGGAATGGGGACAGACGGGGAACAGGAGACAAGGGAGATGGAAGACATACATAAAAATGGGACGGAGGTGACGAGAAGGAGCGTATAAAGGAAACAGAGGAAATAAAAGAGAAGAAGAACAGGAGGACAAAATTAAGACTGAAGAGATAAAGGTGGGTGTAGGAGACTAAGGAGGACTTAGAGAGAGACAGGATGGAGGAGGAGGACAAGATAGAGGAGACAGGACTTAATGGATTAGAGGAAATAGAGAAGACGAAGTAGCTGGTGCTTCCTCACTCCCAGCCCTCCACCTGGTGAAACCAGAGAAGGGACGATCTGGGGGACGCTGTACTCCTCACAGCACCTTGCTTCCTTCCTCCTCCTCCTCCTCCTCCACCCCTCCGTCTCCCACCTGAGCAGACTACAGATGCGACAGCGTTGAACAACAGTAAGAACGCGTTCTTCTGGAGACCGCGGTGCCACCAGAGACCAAAGGGGAGTCCTCCCTGGAAATAAGGGAGGAGCAGATAAATAAGGGAGCGTGTCCAACTCGGTGGACACCACACAGACTGGAGGATTAATCACCAGCAGAGCTTTGTGGGGACCAGCTGAGGCCTGAGTGTAGCTCCAGCTCCTCTGTGGTTCTCGCCCTTGACATGAGCCACATTTACTCACACACACAGACACACACACACACACAGACACACACACACACACCCTCGTTGTCAACAAAGCAGACAGAAATGAATACACACATAAAAAGGCAGAGCAGTCGCACCAACAGCTGACGGTGGGCACAGCGGCATTAGTCTCACCACATGACTGTCCCTGTGAGTGATGGAGGCAGAGAACGGCCTCGGGTCGGAGACACACGGGACACAAACGGATCCAAACTGCTACGTTAGGACAGCAGCGTTTGGTTCCACAACTTGCTCCGCCCTTGGTCTGACCTTTAAACTCAACGATCGGACTCAACGACAGAAAAACTGGACGTTTTGAGAATCCCTACGATGGTTGATGGTTGGTCCAGACCTCCAGAGTCCGAAGACTTTTTCCCCTTTTTTTTTTACAGAGTTGCTCGAAATCTGTTGGACGTCACAGATAAGATTGTCTTTCAGTTTCATGTCTGAAGTTTGGGTTCTTTATGAAATAATTTGTGTAAAAACTCGATAGAAGTATCTTCTACTCTGACTCCATCTACCTCCATGTCCTCCTTCACTGCATCCATCAATCTCCTCTTTGTCTCCTGCCTGGTAGCGCCATCTCTAGGATCATTCTTCTAACAAAATATATTATCAGGATGATCATTAGTATTATGGAGTCATGGTTAAGGAGGCTGACATGGGTCCGCAGGGCTCCAGGTTCGAACCCACCAGCTACCAGGTTGCCACTGAGGTGTTCTGAGCATCTTCTTCTGGGCTCACCACCCACAGTAAGGCTCACAATATGGTGCAATGTGATCTGGGTGGTGCCAGCTGCCCCTGCAACCCGGCAACGGAGAAGCAGAAGTAGATGTTATTTGTCCAGATGCTTCAGGTTCCTGTCCTGGTCTACAAAGGTCCAGCAAATGGATCCATCAGGAAGAACCTGGTGTAAAACTACTGTGTAGCGACAAAGGAACAAGGTGATGGTTCTTCGTTTTTCTTGTTTTTCATTAGACACTCAGGTTCAGAGTCAATGTCTTCATTGGTGTGGAACTCGGAGGTTGGACTCCTGGGAGAGACTGAATCCTGGTTAGTGAAGATTGTCTCCTTCTGCTGGACTCAACACCAGGGGCGTAGCCAGAACCCATAAAATGGGTGGACCCAGAACAAATTAGGGAGGGCCAACCCCAAAGTATTATAGCCAAGTTTGATCAGCCCTTTCATTGGATGGGGCGGGGCCTGACTGACAAGTGGGCGGGCCCAACCGGGCCCACCTGTGGCTACGTCTATGCTCAACACCTGCAGGAAGGTTGATGAGGGGCTGGAATGGTGCAGTGTGATTTGGGTGGCAGTTATGGAGACTGCTGTCCCCTCAACCTGGCAACGAACACATGGATATAGCAACATGGATAATTGGACGGACAGACAGACAGATAATCTCTTGTTCCTTTCTTTCTGTCTCTCCTCCGATTTCCACCTTCCCATATTTCCGCTGCTCTTTTCTTTTCTTTCTCTTCCCCGTTTTGTTCTCATCCTTTTCCCTTTTTTTTTTTTTCCTTCCCTCCACATTGTGATTTCTGCTACAGATAGCGTACAGTAAATCGATTCCACAGGGAAGCCCAGAGGCGGCGTGTACCAACATGAATGCCACGACCGTATCACACGAGACACGTACGTATAGATATACGGCACTCGAGCTAAGCAGCGTGCTGCAGCCGAGGACACCGGGGAGCTGCGCCTGCAACAAAACACCGCTACTATAAATGCCAAGCTGAAGAGAAAAAAAAGAGATAATGCACAAAGGAGGGAAATAACAACAAGAGAAATATAAATTCCTGCAGCAGGAACACGTTGTTACACCACAGCCCTGTGTGTGTGTGTGTGTGTGATTGTCCAAACAAATGACTGGTTAAAGTTGAGGTCAGAGACCTTATTTATTATTTATCTCTGTCAACATCTCCAATACTCCACTGATTAACTGCAGTGTTTCTCCCACCCTCCTGACTTCGGAGACCGCCAGTCGAGAATCGAATTACACGATGCAAATTCATAACACTTTCCCAGCAGGAGCTTTGTAAAGCAGTGGAGCTGAAAACGGAAAATAAAATAAAAAAAAAAAAACAAATCTTAACAAACGTAAAAACTCCACTCAGGGTCTCGAACTGGAAGTAACTGAAACCGACAACAACATCTTCTCAGCGAGAAGATGAGATAAACAGCTGAGCCGAGTCAATGGGGCCGAGCTGCCAGAACAATCCGTGGGTCGGGGAAGGGTTCCACTCCTAATCCACCTAATCTGCCCCCCGCCCATGAACACCTCATGTCTCCGGGCGCCACGTCTTTGATCCCTCCGTCACGTGTCCGTTCTTCCTTTGCATCATTTCCTCCTCACATGAAGGAACCCAGTGGGAGCGGAGGAGAGCAGGGAATCTCCGCGCATCCCGACCCCTTTACTCTCTCCTCCTACTTTGCCTGGTTTCTGAAATGGTTCCATGATGGTAATCCACCAAGAGCTGGTGGGAAACGGAGCAGATTGGAGTATGGAACTAACAGGGTTATATCTTCTCCGCGTGCAGTCGTCCTGCGCGGTTCCTCACAGCAGTGTCACGGTAACGAAATCCATCTCCTGCGATCGCTGCACAATGACAAGCGAAACCTGTCTTTTTAATGAAATCTTATTAAAAGGCGACAAAGGACGAAGAGCAGATTTTTTTCAGTTTTCTCTGACAAATTTAATTCCAGCCGTCGATTATAAACCGATTTATGAATTGATGTCTCCGAAAAGTCAGGGAGGAGGTCAAAGTGAAGTGGAGGGATCTTTTAGATGATTTACGGCCGCCGGTCTCAAAAAGTGTACATTTACACCAAATCACTGAAGCCAAAAGAACCACAGGAAGTCAGACCGACCCGTTTGACACCGTGATCAGTAGACCACGACACCTCACTGACCAGGAGGCCGATCATCGACTTCGGGAAGTCCAGACCGAGACCGCCCTGAGCTTCGATCAAGGGAGTTGTGGTGGAGGCTGTAGATTCTGTAGTCTTTAATTTCCCACCAGGATCAATAGAGTCTTATCTGGTATCTGTCCACGGTTGACCAGCGGCAGAACGTTGCATACAGTACCGGGAGTTTATTTGTTGTCTCCCGAAAGGTGAGCGTCCAAAAGTGATTCTTCAAAATCCAGAAAATCTGCAGGAAGCCTGAGACACCGATAACTGGAGACACAACAGTGAAAAAAAAAAAATATTTGGGATTCACATCAGAGAAATGTCAAGTCAGTCGGGCGAATAATTGCCTGTTTGTGCTACTGCATTGTTGTGTTTCCAGATCAATGCTCGCAAATATAGATTAGACGAGATCCCATTTGCGATCCATTTTTTTAAAAGATGCATTTAAATGCCAGCATTAAGTCATCATTAAAGAATCAAAGGGCAAAATACCATGTTGCTTTCATGGATTTGTTTGTCTGCGCGTCTTAGTGTCCACCAAGACCTGAGCAACGGAGATGAACAATGTTCTAACATCTGGTCAAAATGATGTCGAATGAAAAAAAAAAAAAAAAAATGACGCGCGAAAAAACTCTGGATGTGATCCACAGACAGAAGAAAATGGACTAGAAGATAAAAGACAGTATCAACCCGACAACGAAGGGAAATGACCGTGATTTGTCAATTTTTTAGCAATTTTGTCTGGTTGAAATTTAAAGAAAACAAAAAAAAATGAGGGAGCAGAAGAAACCGCAGAGAAATACTGTCTTACATGTCGAAAAAAAAGGACAAAACACCAGACAAGCAGAAGTTGGAACTTTCAGCAAATCACACAGTAGACTCTGTGCTGGTTTAGGGCTGCATTTTAGGCTTTGGTCACGGACTGTATATTTTGATAAAGCCAAATTACAAAGATGGTTTTGGTCCAGACAAACGTGTCTCTGAGAGAAAATTAAAATATATTAGAAAGAAACTGTCAGTGTGTGTGTGTGTGTGTGTGGACAGTTTGTGGGACTTGTTCTCCATGAGATGTCATTCAAATAGCGAGCCGGATATACCGCCGGTGCTGCCAGCGTGCGATAAGCGTAAAGATCTGATTTCACTTCACGGCGTGCCGACCGCTTTGCCTAATTTTCATAATTAATTAAAAATGCTGGTAAACATTACATCATGCTGCTGATAAGGTTCCCCGCTGCTCTCCTCTCCTTTCTTCTCATTAGCTGTGAATTATCAGGCTGCGATGCAGTGTTTTGTGTCTTTTTTTTTTTTCTTTTTTTTTGTCCTTCTTTGTATCTCAACACTGACTTGAATGATGGCTCGGACTCCAGGGGACAGTCCACTGATGGACGTTATGTCTCCTGTCAATCCGTCAGTCAATGTGATGGGACTGACGTTGTCACCGTAGATGTGTTGTCTGGACGGTAAATATAAGGTCAGGGATTTTACATGTGAACCAACCACCAACCACCAACCACCAACCGTCAGCGGCAACTTGGTCCATATTATACATATATATACATACATATATATATATATATATGTATATATATATATATATACATATATATTTTTTTTTTAACATTGTCAGTGTGTGTGTGTATATATATACGTATATATATATGTGTATATATATATATGAATATATATATATATATATATGTATATATTCTTCTTTTCCTTTCGACTTATCCCATTTTTTAGGGGTTGCCACAGCGAGTCAACAATTTCCATCTCACCCTGTCCTCTGCATCCTCAACCCCAACTCCAACCACCTCCATGTCCTCCCTCACTGCATCCATACATCTCCTCTTTGGCCTTCCTCTTCGTCTCTTACCTGGTAGCTCCATCTCTAGGATCATTCTTCTCCCAATATAATCACTGTCCCTCCTCTGAACATGTCCAAACCATCTCAATCAGTCTTCTCTAGCTTTTTCTCCAAACCTTCCTGTCTGTGTTGTCCCGTGATCACCTCGTTCCTGATCCTGTCCATCCTTGTCACCCCCAAAGAGAATTTCAGCATCTTTAACTCTGCCACCTCTAGCTCTCCCTCTTGTCTTCTACCTATTCCCAACGTATATATACAAATATATATGTATATATATATACATATATATACACAAAATATAGACACAATATATGCATATATATGTATATATATACAAAATATAGATACAATATATACAAATATATATATATATATTACATATGTGTGTGTGTGTGTGCGTGTATATTGCAGATGTTTCTGCAATTAACAATATATTTCCTGTGTTTTGGGGGATTTCTGTTGTATAACTGTTCCTTTCTGTCCACAGTCATGGACAAACATATTAGTCCTACCTGCTGTTTTCTTCGATTTCTTCTTCATTTTATCGCCTGGTTTCTCTAAAGGTGCATTTGGTTGGAACAAAGAAGTATTTCCATCAACTATGACATAGTACTGACAAAAAAAGTACTTGGAATTCCATGTTTAATTAAAAAAATTAAGAAAAACTTTATTTGTCTCACGGTGGGGAAACATAGTATGTAGTAGTAAGTATAAAGTAAGTTGTGAAGTATGTTTCCGCTCGGTCTCAAACCAGGGACTTTTCGTGTGTTAGGCAAATGTTACAACCACTACCCACGACCCATTACTTGTTCATTGTATCCTTTAGTGGAAACACACATTAAAATGAAGAATAAATTGGAATAAAATAAAGGTGATGTGACATTTTTTACAGGCCTGTATAACGGGCGTAGGCAACATACAGCCCGGGGACCGGATGTGGCCCACTTGGCTATTTAATCGGGCCCGCTGGCTTTTCCAAATGATGTTATTAATACAGCTTTTAATTATTATTTATTTTTATCTTTTCACTGCAATTCCTGCTTTTTCAAGAATTTTCTCAGTATTTGAGCCTTTATGTTTGTTTCGGTTCTGATGAACGCTCCATCTATGTGGCCCTCCTGTCCTGACCTGTCCTGACCTGTTCTGACCTGTTCTGACCCACCGTGGCCCGATCTTAAAAATCTGCTGCAAAGAAAACTAACTGATCAAAAAGCAGCTCGGAAATATGAGAGAATTATTTACTTCGGCTTTAATTAACTATCGCCGAAAAAAAATGTTAGCGTTTGATTAATGCCTTTTCTATTCGGGACATTATTCTTATTATTTCCACTGTGTCCAGTCCATTTATTCAACGCCATTTCAGACACTGCTAAAAAAAAAATGCATGCATATATATTTAATTTCCTTCAAATTACTTCCACCAAGTTGTCAGAACTTCCCCTCAGGTCCAGTCAGCAGCAGGTCCTTCACTGAGACCAACACTAACAACCCAGCAAGACCATAGTAAAGCAAATAGATGGAGACGAACCATTTATAACAGTGACGTGCAGTGTAAGCAGAAGGGGGAGAAGAGGAAGACGAAGGAGGAGGAGGAGGAAGGAGAAGGATGTGGGAGAGATCTCAAAATGATGTGCCAGCAGCTGCAGCCTGCTGTGAACCAGCCTCCTCAGCATCCAGGTCTCCATTGTTTGGGAAGTCTCAGGGTGGAGCCACAGGCCCATCACTCGGCCCCACCACCTTCCTCCACCTCCATTTTATCTCCATCTCCATCTTTTCTTTTTTATCTCTTTTCCTCTTTTTTTTTTTTCTGGCTGCTCTCGCTTCCTCGTCTGCCTCTTCATCCCACTCTGCTCCACTCCACTCCACCCAGACATCCTCTTCACATCCTCCCTTTCTCGGCCGCCTCCATCACCAAAATAGACACTCAACTACAGCAGATTGACTCGCTGATTGTCATAAATTTGCACTAGTTCTACACCAGGGCAGAATTTACTTCTGGTCTCACTGGTACATCTGGTTCACTACACTGGAGTTGTCTCTTTCTCTTTCCTTATTCTCCTCTCTGTCTGTCTCTCTGTCTGTCTGTCTGTCTGTCTGTCTGTCTGTCTGTCTGTCTGTCTGTCTGTCTGTCTCTCTCTCTGTCTGTCAGCACCAGGATTTTCATGTCCACATCCAGCAACTCATTATCTTCTTCTTTTTCTTTCTGCTTGTCCTTCTTCAGGGGTTTCCTCCCTTCTCCACCTCTCCCTGTCCTCTACATCCTCAACTCTGACTCCAACTACCTCCATGTCCTCTCTCACTGCATCCATCAATCTCCTCTTTGTCTCCTACCTGGTAGCTCCATCGCTAAGATCATTCTTCTACCAATGTAAACACTGTCCCTCCTCTGAACATGTCCAAACCATCTCAATCTGTCTTCTTTTGTTATTTCTCCAAACCTTCCTGTCTGTGTTGTCCTTCTAATGTCCTTATTCGTTATCCTGTCCATCCTTGTCCCTCCTAAGGATAATCTCAGCAACATCTTTAACTCCTCCACCTCCAGCTCTGTCTCCTGTCTTCTGTCTATCCCCAGTGTCTCTAATCCATCCATCATGGCTGGTCTCACCACTTTCTATCACAGATGACTGTAGACACTTTTCTTCTAGCCGTCCCATCCTGACTCCTCTCTGCTGGACGTTGAGGTCTCTGACTGGACCTTCAGTCCAACAGTGTTTCTCCACTGATCCCAGCAGCCTGTCTGGACTCAGCACTGAGTTGTTGTGATTAGATGTGGATAAGAGCGTCGTTGTTCGTTGGATGCCTTGAGTCAACGTCTCCAAACTGACAAATCCAGCTCCAAGTGTTTCAGTTTGTCATCTTAAACTGAACAACTAGGAAAAAAAAATAAAGATGAAATTACGCAACAACGAGTAGATGTTCTTCTCAGACTCCAGTCTTTGAGTTTTTGATTCAGAGAGAAAAAAAACACGTGTAAATAAAACAATAAATCTGAGGTTTTTATATAATAAAATGTTCTAAAACCACAAGATAAGATAATAATGATGATATCCTGGTATTTCAATTGTTTTTTCTATGGAGCCAGAATAGTCTTAAAAGCCAGTCACACGACAGTGTCCCCACAAGGGTCCGTCTGTGACACTAAACTGCGTCCAAGACCCAAGTTTACGTCCTACACAGTTTAGTGACGTCGCAGATGGACACTCGTGGGGACACTGCCGTGTGATTGGCTGCAAACGAGTGAAACTTCTGATTGGCTGGTGATGGAGTGATGTAACAAAATTACGCTCACAAATCTGGTCAGCGTAAGACGAGTCTCAAAAATACAAATTAGCGTGCGCGTAGTTTCACAAATTAAAAGCACGATTTGCATGTTCATACCACAATTCACAAACGTATTTGAAAGAATTTACAAATGTATACTGACGTGTGAAGCGTTGTTTGTGCGCTCTTTTCGGAATACGCACGCGGATCCATGTTTACGCATGTGTTCTTTTTCAGACTATTCTGGCTCCATACTTTTCCTACTCTTTTTTAACCTATGGCTTTATGCATTTTTAAAGAGGGTTGTCCATTGATATTCGCTGAGTGATATTATCAGTCCAATATTAGTCTATTATATAAAATCAGTAAATCTGTAAATATAATATCTGTAAATTATAACATTTTTCCTCCCATATGGAAATCTGAAAAAATAATGATTGACGTTTTGGGGGAAAAACTTCTGTATATTAAGGTCTAAGTCACTAGATGGCAGCATTGCGGATCATTCAGTTAATCTAATTTCATACAGCGGTTTGTTTGGTGTTGGTTTTTATCGGAATTGGAAAATACATGTGTGGAAAATATCGCAGTATCAACAGTTCATATCAGATACTGGGATGAACCTCAGGTATTGATACCTAATATAACGTGGTGTTCATCCTGTAGTACAATTAATACACACTAATTGTTTTTGGTCCATATGCTCATATCAGTCATTCCCCGTTGGTGGAAACCTCAACAGACAGAAGAGCATTCAATATATAATGTCCTCATCGTCCCTGAGGACGCACCCTAGGACGGCAGCTCAGGGGCTACACTAATAAATACTCAGAAGCTCTGTCCACTCTAATTGCACATTTCCCACAGTAATTGACAAAATAATTAAGGCTCGAAGGAGTCGCTGGGACCATCTGTGCAGGTAAAGAGAGGAAGTCCAGAGGGGACAGGAGAAGAGGGAGGAGGAAGAGAGACAGAGGGCAGCACTGAGCTAATAGCTAGTTATGTTCTCCACATTTAAAGTATTAAAAAAACTTTTTTTTCGGGTGGGCCAACCTCAAAGTATTGTAGCCAAGTTCAGCCCTCTCATTGGATGGGGCGGGCCAGACTCACAAGTGGGCGGACCCATGCCCACCCGTGGGTACGCCTATTCTCACAACCAGTGTGATTTGGGTGCCAGGCGTGGAGACTGCTGCCCCCACAACCCAGTATTGGTTAAGTGTTTGAAAATGGAACTGAAACGGTAACATCCATGACAGACGAAGGACTACTGCACTTTTAAATCTTTATCTAACAGTAAAAAGTAGAAGACGTGGTTGTCCTCGGCCTGGTCAGGGTCCCTGAGCCCTACTTTGATTATTCGTTACCTTGTTTTTTTTTTCTTACGCTTTTCCTCCTTGTCCCCAGCACAGTGTCTCACTCCTGAATGGTTACAGTACTCACAGGCGGACGGCAGCTCAGGGGCTACACTAATAAATACTCAGAAGCTCTGTCCACTCTAATTGCACATTTCCCACAGTAATTGACAAAATAATTAAGGCTCGAAGGAGTCGCTGGGACCATCTGTGCAGGTAAAGAGAGGAAGTCCAGAGGGGACAGGAGAAGAGGGAGGAGGAAGAGAGACAGAGGGCAGCACTGAGCTAATAGCTAGTTATGTTCTCCACATTTAAAGTATTAAAAAAACTTTTTTTCGGGTGGGCCCACCCCATTAGGGCGGGCAAAACCCAAGACCCAAGTTTACGTCCTACCCAGTTTAGTGACGTCACAGACGGACACTCGTGGGGACACTGTCGTGTGATTGGCTGCAAACGAGTGAAACTTCTGATTGGCTGGTGACGGAGTGATGTAGCAAAACTACGCTCACAAATCTGGTCGGCGTAAGACGAGTCTCAAAAATACAAATTAGGTAAACAGAGGAAGTCCAGAGGGGACAGGAGAGGAGGCAGGAGGAAGAGAGACAGAGGGCAGCACTGAGCTAATAGCTAGTCATGTACTCCACATTTAAAGTATTAAAAAAACTTTTTTTTCGGGTGGGCCCCGAACAAATTAGGGTGGGCCAACCTCAAAGTATTGTATTGTAGCCAAGTTCAGCCCTCTCATTGGATGGGGCGGGCCAGACTGACAAGTGGGCGGACCCATGCCCACCCGTGGCTACGCCTATGCTCACAACCAGTGTGATTTGGGTGCCAGGCGTGGAGACTGCTGCCCCCACAACCCAGTATTGGATAAGTGTTTGAAAGTGGAACTGAAACGGTAACATCCATGACAGACGAAGGACTACTGCACTTTACATCTTTATCTTACAGTAAAAATTAGAAGACGTGGTTGTCCTTGGCCTGGTCAGGGTCCCTGAGCCCTACTTTGATTATTCGTTACCTTGTTTTTTTTTTTCTTACTCTTTTCCTCCTTGTCCCCAGCACAGTGTCTCACTCCTGAATGGTTACAGTACTCACAGGCTTAAGCGTTACTAAGACCTCATTAGCGCCTCCTCTCTACTGTGCGTGAATACTGAATATAACGTTTGTTTTCACTGCTGTGGAGAGAGAGAGAGAGAGACAGAGAGAGAGACAGGGGGAGAGAGAGACAGAGAGAGAGCTCTGTATCTCGGTGTCAGTGAGTTCATTTAATTCAGGGATAAAGAGCTGAGCTGAGGAACATGAACAGAGATCTGAAGGAACAAAGGGAATAAAGGGAAAACAACAACACCAAGACGTCCCTGATCCTCTGATGTGTCTACTGTTCAAACATGTCCACGTTGCTCAACACAGACGCAGAAGGTCCGACCATCTGGACGCCCACATACTGTACGCTGCTGTGGGAGAAACAAACATCTCCGTCTCTGCGTGGAACCACAGATCGGCAGCGTCAGATCGTTGAGGTGAAGACAACCTCAGACGACGACGTCCACAGTCGTGGACCAGAGAGAAGAGGCAGAGACGGAGGGAGAGGAGGGAAATGACTGGGCCTTCCTCGTTCCTGATTAATGCCTGTGCTGTAATTATAGCACGGTCTGTTAAGAACAAGGCCCCCCCCCCCCCCCCAAACAAGGCCCCCCCCCCCCCCCCGTCCCCCCGGAACAAAAGAGCACGGAATATTGTTAAAGAGAATAAAGGTTAGTCAATACAGCATCGTAGACAATTTAGCATCATAATTAAGACGATCGTGAAAGAGATTCGCAGTAAAAGAAAAAAAATCGAACAAGGTTAAGGAGCTCCGCGTTCACGGATGAAGCTCATCCAGGGCCGGACTAACATTGTCTGAGTCCTGGGACTTATTACCAGGATGAGGCCCTTGGTATTGTGTGTTCCGGCCCTGGAACCTGCAACATTTGCATCACTTTGACCCTTCAGAGGAGATTGCATTGCTCCCAGAGTTGCCCACGGTGGCCGTTGGTTGCCGTTGATCATCACTAGTTGCCAATGCAGCGGGATAGAACTCCACATATTAGTTTGTTCAAGCGTCTTCTTCACAAAATCTGTCAATTTTTCTTGTTTTGTGTCTTGAATTTTTCATTTTTTCGGTGCTGCCCTTGTGTTTCCTTTGACCTGATATTTTTACTTGTTTATACCCTACTTAAAATAGTTTAAGTAGTATAGGTAGACTTCCACTAATTTTAGTCGCTTCACTTGCAATGTGAGGCTCCCCCTGGTGGTGAGGCTCTGAACTGCAGCCCCTTATCCCTTTGTGTTAATCTGGTCTTGAGCTAAAGATAGGGCTGAATCTGAGGATTTAGGAAAAAAACTTGAAATACTGACATTGTGGTAAATTAAAAATAAACTCAAAGATCAATATTAAAATGAATTAAGAGTTTGGTTAAAAATATATTAAAGACTTGTAGTATATTGATGTAGTTTCAGTTGGTGAAATGGGAATAAACAGTTATTGAAAACATTTAATGAAAAATGTAGCAATATAAAAAAAATAAAATAATGAAAAATGTAAAATAAAAATATTTTAGTATGTATATATTTTTTCATATTTTTATAAATATTATATATTTATATCTAAAATCTAATAGACCTTCACCTCCATCACCTCAGCTGCACTCCTTAAAGGAGAAGACGAGGGTTGGAGAAGAGGATAAAATTCCCACCTCCATCCTGATCAACCAAAGTTTGTTCAACCAGGATGAAGTGAGACACTCAGGTCTTGACACTGAGGTGTCCATGTAATGGAGCTCGCTGACCTGGCGACGTCAGCTGTGGTGCAGCGGCGCGAGGTGACATGAAATGTGAGCGTGTCACAACCGTCTCATCTCCACGTCACCACTGAGCGTCTGCTACAAATCTCATAAAGTCCACACGTATCAAGCCTTCCATCACGCTGGATGTAACTACCTGAGAATGTCATCTGGAATGAAGGTGTCACTCGTCAAAGTGAAAAGTGTCCGTGAACTGAGCTGAGCTCTGTCATAAAGTGTGCTGTCGCTGCATTGTTTACACACAAATATGTGTGAAAAATGATGGAAAACACAACGAGTGACACGGAGTCGAGACACGGAAGTGAGAGGGCGGGGCAGGCTGGGGTGGAGGGAACACTGAATGAAAGGGTCTGGATTAAATTAAAACTAAAAAAATTACAAATCTGCACCTAAGACGTTGGTAGAAAAATCACCTGAAGGAGAAAAACGGCCAAAACATTCTGAATAATGACTAAAATGACATCAAACCCAATGAATTTGCTGAAGACAGACGGAAATACAGGTTGTGAACTGGTTCAAGGAACAAAAAAGAACGGAAACGAAACCAGAAATTTTTTTTGGGGTTCCGGAACAGAAACCTGAACAAAAAAGTTAAGGTAACCTGTTACTATTTCGTTCTACAGTCAAAGTCCTTGGTCTCCTTGTCCAGTCTATGGTCGTCTACAATGACCTGATGAGGTTGACTTCCTGTGACGTCCACTGACAGAATGGAGAGAGTGGGTGGACTATCAGACTATGGGGAGGACTGACCAACAACTACTGTCTCAACTTGAAGACAACAAACAAAAATCTGGTTCTAAGCCCTGATGTTTCACGACCACAAGGCGCACCATACTAAAAGGCGCAGTCTATACAGACTATACTATACTATACTATACTATACTATACTATACTATATTATACTATACTATTTAACACACACATAAGGCGCACCTGATCATAGGGCGCCGGTTCTCATGGTGTCCTCTACTACGTCCGTCTTACAACAACAACAACGACACACATAGGGCGCCCCGCACATTTTAAGGAAAATCTAAGACTTTTACGTGTGCCTTATAGTCGTGAAAATACGGTAATTAGACAAAAATATCTTTAATTTTCAGGAAACTGGAATAGAAAATAAAACTGACAAAGATGAAGACTAGATTTTCTTTTGATTATTATTAATTGTGTCAAGTTTGTCAAGAGAAACAAAAAGGAGAGAATTAGTTTAGCCTGAAAATATAGAAAAAACTCAAAAAAAGCCATAAAGATAAAGACAGTCTCCTCACGTAGCTGAAACGTGGATGTGATTACAGAAAAGAATGGCCAAATTTGATGCCAAAATTATGTAAATATTTGCCTAAATGCTCTCACACACACACGCTGCCTTCCAGGGGATGCGTAACACAATATTACAACCCCCTGCCCCCCGTCTCCCCTCAGCCTCCTCTCTGTCTCCCCCTCCTCCACGGCGACACATTTGCCAAATGCAGAAAAATGACGACATTAACCCACAATAAAAGCCGAGAGAGAAAGGAAATCAACAGGCGGCAGAAAGACGGGTGTGGAAGTGCAGTCAACAGGCTTCAGCTCCCACAGCATCAAGGGAACTCCCAGGAGGGGAGGACCGGGATGGGAGTCAGGTCCACAGGGACCTGCGGGGAGATCTGGCATATATTACTGTCAACATCGGTGCAGTTCCCCAGACGCACAGCACCGGAAAACAACGGAGTCAGAAACACAAGCAACGCTGCAACAGTACCAAGTGATGTTAGCGTCAGCTGCAGGACTTCTTGTTCAACACCTGTCCTGGGATAGGACTGCCAGATCAATATAACAATAGATCGGAAGAGCAGTAGATCGATAGATCGATAGACAGACAGTTAGATAGACTATTAATGCCTTTTATCCCACAGTGACACAGTTACGCAGTTCCGTCGTAGTTTAGGGCTGCATTCCATCTGAGATGCCATAATTCCCCAAAGGATACTCCTGAGGGATTAAAAAAGTTCTATCTCTCTATTCATCGTGAAAAAGGCTGCAATAACAGAATGGGCTAAAGAGGCTGCAGCCCCGGACCTTGCCACCAGGGGGGGCTACCAATGTCAAGTGACTCAAATTAGTGGAAGTAGCCTACTAATACTACTAGTTATACTAATTTTAATTCTATTCTACTTCAAACACCCATAATATCCAAGTTTCCTCCTTTTTATAATGTGTTTAACATCTATTCAAATATGCTGCCAACTTTAAAAAGAGTAACGGAGAATACTTTGGATATCGCTTTAAATTTTTACTACAGGTAGGAAAATATTATGGGTAGGAATGGTTAGAGAGTTTAGTTAAGCAACTGAATTTGAAGAAGCCTCTTGGATGAGAGGTGAAACGATTTCCAAAAAATGGAATGTCCATTTGCCTAAGTAAACTCTTTAACCATTCCTACCCATAATATTTTCCTACCCATAATAAAAATTTTAAACGGTATCTGGAGTATTCTCCGTTACTCTTTTTAAAGTTGCCGAAGCGTCTTGGATGAGAGGTGCAACGTTTTCCAAAAAAATTAATGTCCAGTTGCCTAAGTAAACTCTTTAACCATTCCTACCCATAATATTTTCCTACCCGCAGTAAAAATTTAAAGCAATATCTGAAGTATTTTCCATTACTCTTTTTTAAAGTTGCCGAAGCTTCTTCAATAAGAGGGGGCAACGTTTTCCAAAAAAATGAATTTCTAGTTGCCTAAGTAAACTCTTTAACCATTCCTACCCATAATATTGTCCTACTGGTAGTAAAAATTTAAAGCGGTATCTGAAGTATTCTCCGTTACTCTTTTTAAAGTTGCCGAAGCCTCTTGGATGAGAGGTGCAACGTTTTCCAAAAAAATTAATGTCAAGTTGCCTAAGTAAACTCTTTAACCATTCCTACCCATAATATTTTCCTACCCATAGTAAAAATTTTAAGCGGCATCTGAAGTATTCTCCATTACTCTTTCTAAAGTTGCCGAAGCTTCTTCGATAAGAATTGAAACGTTTTTCAAAAAAAACTGAATGTCTAGTTGCCTAAGTAAACTCTTTAACCAATCCTACTCATAATATTTTTCTACCCGTAGTAAAAATTTAAAGAGGTATCTGAAGTATTACTCCGTATATTACTCTGTTACTCTTTTTAAAGTTGCCGAAGCCTCTTGGATGAGAGGTGAAATGTTTTCCAAAAAAATGAATGTCTAGTTGCCTAAGTAAACTCTTTAACCAATCCTACTCATAATATTTTCCTACCCATTGTAGAAAATTTAAAGCGGTATCTGCAGTATTCTCTGTTACTCTTTTGTAAAATAATGTAAAATAAAAATAAATTAATTGTAAAATAAATGTAAAATAAGACTGAACAAAAGTCAAGTCTGTCCTGGCAACAATGAGACAACAACGTAGCTCTCATTTGGTTTTGGGAACTTTATATGTGATTGTATGTGACTTTGCTGCCAACATGACCGACAGGTCAAACTCCCAGCGGTGACGGGAGCTAAAAACACCACCTCTGAAACACCAAACACCATCACCTGGATTAAACAGAGACCCTGAATAATTCATTTTGTCACCTCCAGACTCGGGGATGTAAACCGTTCCCCTACAGCAGCGTCAGACTCACACGATGAATGTGTTGAAATAAAAACAAAGACACAAATTACAAAACGATGCACTGGAACCGTAGTGCTGTTGTCTTATTTTATGCCAAACATCTGCCACCAACATTACCCACACTGTTCCTCCTCCACCCACCGCTGGCTGGGAGATTTATCAGTGTGATGATAGCAGCAGCTGTGAGTGTCACCGTGGTAATTTGGGAAGCGGTTGCCATCGTGGCGATGAACAAGCTGGAACATCACCCTGTATTGTTCGACAACCGTCCCTGGGCTGATGTGAGCGAACGTGTCGCCATAATGATTTCAACTCCACAGTTTCAGTTGTCGGAGATTTGATGTTTCTGCTGATGATCTCGCTTTTGAATGGTTACGGCTGTTGAAATGCACATCAGGAAACACGTCAGTGACGGATGGATGGAAAGACGGGTGGAGAGATCCACAAATAGATCGATAAATCGATACGTATGTGGATCGATAGATCAATAGATTGATAGATCAATGCCTATGTAAATCGATAGACCGATAGATCGATACCTATGTGGAGCAATAGATACAGTAGATGTGTACAAAGATTGATAGATATATAGATACTGTATGTATATAAATAAATAGATCAATATATCAATATATCGATCAATAGATAGATATGTATGTAGACGGAAAGATCGATACGTACGAAAACCGATAAATCGATAAAAAGGTGGATCAATAGACAGAAACATTCATATATGGGTAGATCAGCAGACTAGTAGACAGACAGACAGACAGAGAAGACAGACAGACAATTAACCCCTCTTATCCCAAAGTGACACTTTGATGCAGTTCTGTCCTAGTTTAGGACTGCATTCCTGCTCATGTACAAGTCCAAATTAGCAGACTAGGGTACGGGGGCTGCAGCTCTGGGCCTTGCCACCAGGGGAGGGGGCCTCAGGTTGTTGTTGTCAAGTGACTAAAAAGTGGTAGTGGTCTACTACTAATACATTGGTATTAGAATTAGTACTAATACTAATGTTACTCTACTTCAAACACACATAATATCCACCTACTGTCTCAGTTTTCGATATTTTGTGTGAAACATCTATAAAAAAAAATATCCTACCAACCTCGAAAAGAGAGAAGGAAAAAACCTGAGATCTGGCTATGAATTTTTGCGACAGGTAGGAAAATATTATGGGTAGGTATATACTTCAGAGCAACGGTACCACACTAATTGGGTAACAGTCAACGTTTAGATAAAAAGAGAAAAAAATCAGCTTCTTAAGGGAGATATATGGTAAAAAAAAATACTATTTTCCCCATATCTTTGGTGGTTTTTCATCAGGACAAAGATTAAAAAAAAATGTCTGTGTTATTAATAAATTCTTTGTTGTCAGTAGATAGTTGACCTCTTGATCGGTACTTGTCGTGAAGACGTGAGCATCTTAGTTGTTTTTTTGGAAGTTGAACCAGAGCATTGAAAAGCTGCTCCTGACGATAATCTGAGAAACAGTAATGAACCTCCATCTCTCCGTCTCTCCGTCTCTCTGTCTTCCTCTGTGTAATTAGGATAATTTGGGTGAAAGGAAAGGATTCGTCCATTTGTCACAATTTCGCATAAAACCCTCAAAAACAAGAACGGCCTGAACTCAAGGCTGGAAATGAGGGAGGAGGACAAAAAAAATGAGGGGGGAAGAAAAAAAAAAAAAAAAAAAAAAAGATGTGCCGTTTTCACATGTTCCCGTGAAGCTCTCATTAACAAACATTAGGATGATCACGGGAGCCCAGATGAAAGGGACTACTTTGTGTGGATGATGTTCCCGTCTAACATTAGCCACATCCCGCACTTGCCGTCTTCTCCAGGTTACCTTATTAAAAAGAAGAGCCCGTCGAGGGCATCCATCTGCTTTGATAATTACATTCTGCCTGAAAAGAGCCCTTTCCTTTTATTCAACAATTAGACGTCTCTGAGACCGAGAGTCTCCAGTATGAGACGCACTCTTCCTCCCGCCTATGTCTAATTCTATCTGGCCCAGTTTTCTTCTTCTGCCTGCTCCTCTCACATCTAAAAAGCTCCGACTGGAGAGCAGGAGTGGGGGCACAGAGGAGGAGATAGGAGCAGGAGGAGGAGGAGGTGAAGTGGGGGGACTCTGACTCTTTTAGATTCACAAAGGAGGAGGCGCGTGGAGGAGAGAGACAAAAAAAAAGAGAGAGGGATAAGGTAAAGGAGTGTAAGAGAATTAAAAATAAAAGGCTGAGGGATGAGTTTGGAGACACAAATGTGCCCGAGAGCTGAGGGGAGGTGAGGAGGAAGAGGAGGAGGAGGAGGAGAGGGAGGAAGCTGGTTGTGTGACACAGTTGGTGCAGGGAGCACTGACTGTGAAATCGCTTAAACAAACACTGCAAGAGAGCAGGAGGAAGAGGAAGAGGAGGAGGAGGAGGAGAAAGTATGAAGGGGAGAGAGTGGACTCTGGCTATTTTTACATAGAGAAGAAGTGGTGTAGAGAAGCTCGGGGGAGAGAAGGAGGTGCAGGGGGGGAGAGTATGGTAAAGGAAAAGTCAGTTAGATAATGTTTTAGAGGAAAGGGGGAAAAAAAAGGAAAGTGTTGGATTATGACGCAGAGAGTGGAGCTGGGAGCAGAGGTGGGAATTTTTTTTAAAAGAGATGGATGAAAAAAAACATTAAAGCTGGTTTGTGTTAAAAGCAGGGGGTGAAGACAGGGCGGAGGAGGAGGGGTGTAGGGTGAGAGGAATAAAAAGCCTTGGGGACTGCATCAACCCTTAACTCCCATAATGCCCCTGTGACAGAAACCCCTTTTGCCTCCCGTCGCTGTGATTTCCATATTCGCTCGTGCGAGCGGCGTTTGCAGCATCGGTCTACGTCGCGGCTCCGTCGGGATTCCAGCAGCCATTAAAACCAACTGACATTTGCAAAAACAAATGGTTGTTACACAGGAAGTGCTGTAGTTAAGCGTCCGACCGCCGGCTTCCTCCGCTGCTAATGTTCAGTGACAGTGCAGTTTCTGCTGCGGCCTATTTATATTCATTATTACATAATAGGAAAGAACGGGAAGCAAGTTTCTCGAACCTCATTTAAAGGAAAAACCTGCCGCAAGAAACGAAGTAAAGATTACTATGGGTGCTTCGTTATAAACATAAACTAGAGATGTTGAATTATGAGTGTTAACTGAAAGAAATCTCTGAGTTAGCAGGTATTAATCATGATTAATTGATTTAAAACAACATTCAAAACATGGCAACAGTCCTTAACTTGACAGGAAACCAATCAAAATACTAATATTGGCTTTTTTCCATCATAAAGATCTACAGAATAAACTAGGTGTTGTATTCTGGGTTAGGTGTCCACGGCAGAGTCAGTCTAAAAGTATTTAAATGTGTCTCCACACGGGGCTGTGCAACAAAAACCTGAAGTCCAGGGACTGAAGGCTGTAACAACCTGAGCTCCTCTGACAGATGTGGGCCTGCAGACAGTCAGGGGGTGAAACCAAAATAGCGTTGGCTGAACAAAGTCAAAGCATCAACAGAACGGTGCGTTTGGGTACCTGGAAATGTGTGGTACATTCTAAAACTGCATGAAATGTAGTAAAAGTCTAGTGATGGACAAACTTTCATCAAGGCTGAAATTGATAAAAAACCTGGACGGGATTGATCTTCGATAGAAGAGTGTCAGGAAGGTCTACAGGACGGTGGTGAGACCAGCCATGATGGATGGATGAGAGACACTAGGAATAGACAGAAGACATGAGGCTGGAGGTAGAGGAGTTAAAGATGCTTTAGGAGAGAAACAAGGGTGGACAGGATCAGGAATGAGGTGATTAGAGGGACAACACAGACAGGAAGGTTTGGAGAAAAAAGCTAGAGAAGACAGATTGACATGGCTTGGACATGTTCAGAGGAGGGACAGAGACACGTTGGCTGAAGAATGATACTAGCGATACTAGGTAGACTAAGATACTAGGAGACAAAGAGGAGATTAAAGGATGCACTGAGGGAAGAAGAAGAAGAAGACGAAGGAGAAGAAGAAGAAGAAGAAGACGAAGAAGAGGAAGAAGAAGAAGAAGGAGAAGAAGAAGGAGAAGGAGGAGAAAGAGGAGAAGAATGAGGAGAAGGAGAAAGAGAACGAGGAGGAGAAAGAGAAGAAGGAGGAGAAAGAGGAGGAGAAGGAGAAAGAGAACAAGGAGGAGAAAGAGAAGAAGGAGGAGAAAGAGGAGAAGAAGGAGGAGGAACAGAAACAGGATGAGAAGGAGAAGGAGAAGAAGGAGGAGAAGGAGAAGAAGGAGTTGGAGGAGGAAGAAGAATAGGGACAGGAGGAGGAAAAGGTGGAGGAGGAGGAGACAAAGAAGGAGAAGACAAAGGAGAAAAAGAAGAAGACGAAGAATAAGAAGACGAAGAAGAAGACGAAGAAGAAGAAGAAGAAGCAGAAGTAACTTGACAGTGGGTAATGATCAGTGTTAGGATCCATAAACCAGGGTTAAATAGTCAGATACCAGTGACCGTTAAACAAAATACCAGTGGTCATTTCAGTAAAGCCATGAAACATGAACTTAAATTAAATCTGAAACTTAAAGGATTATTTGGCCTTTGACCCCAACATTATCACATTAGTTCCATTTGATTTGTCATTATAGAAACATCATTAAACGTCATTAAAGAATTTTTCTGATTTATATTTTTTAATACAATGTATCTATTCTGGCAAAATCATCTCTAAACATGTGTAATGACATCATTAAAGTAGAGAAATGTACCTACAGTAGAATAAGATTATACTATAATACAATATTTATATTAATATTTTCTGATAGTCTTGGGATTTTGCCCCAAAAACTGCATCAGAACAACAGAGAATCTGATCCTCCTTCACTGCTCCTGCTGCTCCTGCTGCTGCTGCTCCTGCTGCTGCTGCTGCTGCTGCTCCTCTCCGTCGCTTCCGGACCGAAGGTCAGCAGCTCCACTGTCACATTTAGTCCGTCACAGAATCTGCTCTGTCTTACAACAGTAGTGTGAGGTTCAAGCTCCACTGACGACACCCTAACCTTCCTGTGTGGGCCGCCTGCAGGAGAGTGACAGGGCCGGGGGGAGGGCGGAGGAGGGCGGAGGAGGGCAGCCGGGCACCGCGGCCGTGGAGCCAAAGGGCCATGAAGGGAGTCACAGGCATGGAGAAACACGCTCGGGGGTGACGGAGGATAACCAGCCGACAGGACAACCTCTACGGGTGGAATTTGCATCTCACTCATGCTCTCTTGCTCCGTCTGTTTTCCTCCACCTGAGTCCGTCTCACCCCTCCCTGCTGTTGTTCTCCCCGGGTCTGGCCTCAGCTCGCTCTGCTGGCTTCAGGCAGAGCTGTCCGTTCCCCTCTCTCACTCTGTGATGGAGGGACGGCCTGGAGAGTGAAAGGGCGCTGAAGCGATGGAGGCCTTCAACACCACCCTCCCCCGCTTCAGCAACTCCCCACCCCATCCCTCTCATCTAACGTGACTTCTTTTGTTGACGAGCTAGCGATTAATAATTTATTGTCCGAACGTCGGTCGTTGGAGCGCCCCCTCTGATGGACTTTTTGCGTTACGATAGAAGTGTGGCCTAGTGGTTAAGGAAACGGATTGCGCAAGGCCCCCGATTCGAATCCCACTACCGCCAAGGTACCACTGAGGTGCCCTGAGCGCGCTAGCGTCCCCACACACAGCTCCCCGGGCGCTAGCTCAGTTAGCTGCCCCCTGCTCACAACGGCAGAGGAAGTTTTCTACATAGCCCACATTTACAAATCAAATTTGTCACATAGGGCTTTACAGTGTTGGTAAAATCCTTTTTTTTTCATAGCGTAACTTTTTTTTTGGGAGAGATTTTCCTCTTTTCTTTTTAGCAGTGGATTCTACTGGAGGAAAATCACTGTCTGAGAACATTGGACCATCTCCAGTGTTGGTGTTTTATGACTTGCCAGACACATTAATTAACAGCGTTTCTTAATGAAGTGAACTGTGCAGGATGGTGATGTGAACGGCAGAGCTGACAAAACAGCACTGGCTGGAAATATTAAATCGATAAATGCGAGGAGACAGCGGTAAAATATCTGTCCCTCTGATTCTCACGGAAAACGTCAAATCCTTGAACGTCAGTGTCCGTCAGTAGTTAAAAAAAGGCTTAGCTAGATTTTATTGAAGGCCTTGCTTGTTTTCGGGGATGACTTGACATGTCCAGGAGTGATGTTGTCTGGAGTTTGGAGAACAAATTATTCCCTGGGTTCCATGTTTGGGACCATAAACTTGGATTTCGAGGCATTTTGGGGAATTTTGGGACTTTTCAATATTGGAAACATGGGCTAAGTTGCCTACAAATGGTCCTGAAGTTGGATAAATGGAACCTTCATGTGATCTAAAAGTCAGGTCAAACTGCGTTAAGCCTTCTCTGCATCATCAATGGGAAAAACATGGGACCCGTATGGAAAAGACAGAAGTATAATCACAATACATCCCAAATATATCATTTGAAGAAATTTGGCGTGCCCATTCTGGTCTGCAGGCCAAGGTTTGCCCATATTTTAGCTAAAATCTGTCACTGTATTCATGTAGCGTTGTTTACTCCACCTGTTTACTGCTCATGTCTGTTGCTAACCCTCTCCCTCCACCCCTTCAGTTTGGGAGACGCTTGATTTTCTCCTCAAAAACCCCTAACGAGCCAGTTCCTGAAGATTGGACCAATTAGTCTCGGTAATCTGCTCGATTCAGACATTCTGCTCTGTCCTTAGGGTTCTCAGCCCCCTGGAAATCACCTCCCGGTCGATGGTATTGGGTCGTATCTGGTGGAGGAGAGTAGGATCGGTGTAGAATTGGATTGCGGAGGTGGGGGAGTGATACACCGTCCGGTCGATATCATAATGGTGCATTACGGCTCACAAGGATCCCCAATGAGCTGCTGCTAGCAGCACCGCAGGTCAGGTATCATTTAGTGGCGATAGCGCCGGCCGTGCTCCGAGCGCCGGACCGCTCTCCCGCTCCCTCTCCCGAAGGCATTTTGGTCTAATTGCAGGTAAAGCGGGATTCCAGGGAGAGCCGGGGTTATCCATAAATGCGGAGGCGCATGCTTACAGCCGTGTATCGTCATCACTCTTCCCCAATTAGACATTTCCAAGTGTCTGGGGATCGATTTTTTAGCCTCATTTACATCCAGGGGCCCGCGCCGTTATCAAAAGCCTTAATGAAGATTTTAAATCCGCATGTGGATCTTCAGTGACCTCGGCGTGGAGATATGTGGTCCAGTGTCTCACACGTTTCCTCCCTGACCCTTGTCCCGCTCTGTCTCATTATGTGGTGACATCTGTGCAGCAAGTATAACTTCAATCGGGCGTAATTAGCTCCAGCCTATAATTAAGCCACCTCTCGTGGCTCTTCACTATCTGATTGTTTTTGCTGTGGTGCTCAGCGTTATTAACTTTGCAGGGAAGAAGAAGAGAAGAGAGAGGGAGGAAAAAAAAAAAACACTCCCCGGCTTCTGTGTCTGCACTGATTTCTCACTACAAAGATGCTGAACTCAACTCACAGGCTTCTCCTTTACTGCTCACAGGTCTGTTTACTTTTTACTGCTGGAAAATTATAGAGTAGAATTGTCCAACATCTGGCTCGTGGCCCATGTCTGGACCTCGGAATGATAGATCAGGGCCTCAATAGGTCCTAATAGGACGATATCGATTCATAAATCCAAAACTCAATCTTTTTTCATCCCCAGGTGATTACGTATTTACGTGGTTACGTGTGATTTAACACACTCGCAAGTAAAACAAATGTAAAAACAACATGGCACTAAAATCTAAAACTAGAGTCTGCCTTGTGATTTTGGGTCAAGTCATGTTAAATAAAAAATGCATGATGCATTAATATGACTGCCTTGAGTAAATTTGTGATGGAAATAAATGTAAAAAAATAATTTTTTTATTAGCAAATGGATTAAGTCTCAATTTTAGCTTTGATTCTTCTGACAATAACGTTGGTACTGAACTATAATTGTTATGACAAAAACTGAATTGAAAACCGAAGCAAATCGTGAATTGAATCGAATCGAACCCTTGTGAATCGAATCGAATCGATTTAGAAAATTTGAATCAATACCCAGCCCTATTTACAATGTAGTATACTAGATAGATAGCTAGACAGACAGACAGACAGACAGATACTTGGATGGTGGTTAGTCGATAAGTCGGTTAGTAGAATATAGCTAGGTTAATGTTAGTAGTGTTAGTAGATAAGTAAGTAAACATTCTCACTGTGTGTGGTCTTATTGAGTAATAATTGTTATTGCTATTGTGACGACACGATAAACTGTATTTTCACAACTATAGACGCACATAAAAGTCTTGGATTTTCTACTACTATAATGCAGTGCCCCCTATGTGTGTGTTGTTGTTGTTAAGGCAGGCGTAGTAGCGAACACCATGAGAACGTTAAAGAGGGAAGGGTGGGCATGGTTTTGCTCCCGCTTTTTTTTTTAAATAGCACATTTGTATGCTTATGTGGGATGTTGTAGGCGGGCGTAGTAGCGAACACCATGAGAACGTTAAAGAGGGAAGTGTGGGCGTGGTTTTGATCCTGCTCTTTTTTTAAAAAAAGCGCATTTGTTTGCTTGTGTGTGTTGTTGTAGGCGGGCGTAGTAGAGGACACCACGAGAACGTTAAAGAGGGAAGGGTGGGCGTGGTTTTGCTCCCGCTCTTTTTTTTAAATAACCATGAGAACGTTAAAGGGGGAAGTGTGGCCGTTGATTGTATATAAAATCAGCGCCCTATGATCAGGGTGTGTATGTGTGTGTTATATATATTTATGGTACACAAAACCTTTAGTACGGTGCGCCTTATCGTTGTGAAAATACGTAATAGTAATTACATACTATTACTATACTGTATAATTAATTATATGAATGAATGTGAATGGCACAGTATATTTCCTTTTCTTCTTTGCTTGTTAAAAAAACCTTGTACTGATCAAATACTTATCTGAAGAACTGAAGTAAAGTGGATTGTTTTTTACGTTTGATTATATATTAAAACTTTAGTTTTTAAACTTTGCTTTCATTTACTTTATTATTTTTAGTTTTTTTGGCTGCATTTTAAATATTCTTTTTAATTTACACTTTATTTCATTAGCATAATTCCAACTTTTGTTGCCTGACTTTTGGACAATTTTTCTCTATCTATTGACTTATTGATTCTGTGATATACAGCTCACATTAAGCAGTTCCCAGGCTAACATTAATAACCCAAGGTTTATTCCAGCGAAACCTAATTTTATTTTATTTTTTTTAATCTATTGTGGGTTTTTTTTGTTTATATATAGATTAATTTTTTTTTTTTTTTATTAGACTACATTTTTGTTTCCAGACCAAAGCAGTTTTTCCAGGTACTTGTAGTTTACAGTCTATTTTCAACTAAATAGGATCCAGAAAAATAATCTACTCTTTCAGATTTGTATATTTACTTCTCCTGCTTCACCGTTTCCTCCGTACAGTCTACGGAGACACCGAGTAAATTAAGCTGCTTTGCTCGGGGTGAAAACTGTCACGCAGCAACATTAACCTAAAATATTTGAGCGCCGTTTGCGGAGCGCCGGGGCTCCAACACGCCATCGTTCACTCTGCTTCTCTCATCTGTGCATAAGTGACTGTGTTCATCACGGTGTTCACTGGCGACTCCAGATCTTAATTGAGATACAGCGCGTTTGTCCAACGTCCCATCGATCGCACGGCCTTGTTTATGTCACATGTGACTGAACATTATCAATTCTGTCCTGGCACTTTGATTGATCACCAATATGCTGTCACACGTATCGATCGGGGCTATGGTTAGAATAATGCCGCCATCTTAAATGGACTGAATGAAGAAGAAAGAGGTGCTGAGCTGGGTTGATTCGTCCCAGGGACGTCCATTTTTTCTTCATCTCTGTGTCTTTTCACTTTCGTCTCTCTCCCCCCCGTTTGTGCAGACACACACTCTCCTAATTCTTTGTTTGTGCTCATTATCTCTCCTCCTCCTCCTCCTCCGACTTCTTGACTCGTCATTTTTCCACAGCTTCTCCCACATCTCCTCTGTGCATCTGTGGATTGCGTCTCTCCGTTGCCGTGCCCCTGTACAGCCAGACGTTTCACTCCATCCATCTCTGTCTCCATCGGACCTCTCCTCTCTCCCCCTCATCCATCTCTCCCGCTCCCTTATTCATATCCTCGGAGCTTTCTCTCTGCTTCCCTTTGTTGTAGGATCACAGCAACCAAGTTTCTCCTTGACCCGGTGTAGTTTACTCACACATTACTGGGAGACGTGTCAATAAGTCGGTGAAACCGCTCCCACAGAATGAAGAATAGTTGGATTTGTTGTTGTTCTGTGGCTGCAGCAGAATAAGACCAACAATGACAAACTTTTCACCACTTCAGAAATAAGTTTTTTTCCCCCACTTATTTACATAGATGGAGTCTAATGTGATTAGTGTGTTAAAAATCTGGATTAGGGTCCACTTAGGGACCTTGAGAAGGACTAACCGGGTCAAGATCATTTTAACAATGTTGTATTTCTTTTAATTTTCAGGTGAAATTGGTAAAAAAAAAAAAAAAAAATTATTAATCCCAACGGATTATCAAGGGGCTGAGGCTGAGTTTTAGGGGGACCAAACTCAGGGCACATCAGCGGTAACTTGGCGGTACGGGGATTCGTACCGGGGACCTTGCAAACCCAAGTCTGCTTCCTTAACCATTACGCCTTTATGCCCCCAAAAAAAGTACCACGGTTAAATGACATTACTGTTGACATTTTGTTTAGCTAATCTGAAGTATTATTTTTTTTTCTTTTGAGAAACTGTTTTTGTATTGTTTTAAACTTTTTTTTTAGATAAATTATTTTCTTTAATCTCATTATTATCTATCCAGGTTCTTTTTTTTAATTCAAGCCAAGTTTTGGTGTTTTTTTTTTCTGCATTTATTATAAGTATTAATTATTTGAATTAGGACTCTAACTTTAAGCCATTTCTGTGAAAAATTAAAAAATTTTTTCCGTGTTTTACAGATTTTGGCTCTTTGGGTTAGATTGGATTTTTATCTGGCCCAACAACAGGGAATTGAACCAAAGTCAGTCCATCTTATATACATATATATATATATATATACAGTCTTTACGGTTGATTTTAACCCCTGGTGGTGACGCCACTTCACTACAGAAAAACAGGAAATAATTCCAATGGAAATCAAGTGATATAACACCTCGTAATTACTTCTCTCCTTAATAACATTGTGGCCTTGGCCGACATGTGATTTCTCTGAAGTGGTTCCAAATCTTAGAGTCATCCTTCAATCACAGTCCTTGCTTTTCAGTGTTAAGGAGTGAACAAAAAAAAGTGAATTATATCACAGATGAGAAATGAGACTCCAGTGTCTGCGTGTAATGTTAAAATGATGTGGAAAGGACACAGCTGTGTAAAAGCTGGCTCTGAAGACTGATTCATTTCAGGAATAATCATTTGTCTTTCTCCGGGTCCCTCCATGTCTCACACGAGCCCTTTACAAACTTCTCTTTCCACTCATGGCAAATCACAGTGACCCGGGCTGCGGCGCCGTGCCAGGTTATCTTGACCAAAATAAATGTAATTCACGTCATTGTTGTGAGAACTGTGGGGTCGGCGATGAAAGGAGAACGTCCGTCGGCCGTTTTGTTTGTGGATTTTCAGAAGAATTCGATGAATATGAAAATGTCAGCAGCTACAAATCTGCAGAATACATTTTCAAGCCATAAAAGAAATACTTTCCATTTCTTTGAAGGTTAA
>JAFBJS010011486.1:0-11753 GCA_016785265.1 Paraplagusia blochii | reverse complement strand
AGAGGAGAGGAGAGGAGAGGAGAGGAGAGGAGAGGAGAGGAGAGGAGAGGAGAAGAGAGGAGATGAAGAAGAGAAGAGGAGAGGAGAGGAGAGGAGAGCACAGACGCTGACAGACTGATGACAAAGTTAAAAATAATAATAAAAAAAAACAAACATAAAGGTGAAAGACGGCCCTGTCACTGTGTAAGACTAGTAAAAGCTGAGCTGAAATGTCACCCTGTCTCCAGAAGACGACTTCAGATTTTACCTGCACTCTCCACACATCCACATCCACCCTTTTTACGGCACCTCCATGCTTTTTACAACCCATCAGCTCCTGGTGCAGAAGTTGGTTTCACTTAAGTCCTGCAGATAAGACACTAGCAGCGCAACAATGGACAATTAAGTATGAACTACTTTTTTTTTTTTTTTCTTCCACTCTCTCCGATGGTTAAAAACGTAATAATACACTCGCTCTCTCAGCGGCAGCAGCTACTTTTAGTCGGACTGTTATCAGTAGCTAAACGCTGCTCTCATTAGTTTTTCACACTCTTACTCTCAGTCTTTGTCGCTCACTTGGCCCCTGTGAAAATTGCTCCTCCAAAAAACTAACTGTGTTCCCTCCCTCTCACCGTAATCACTGTTACAACATAATAACAGTGTTAACTTTGATCATGGGCTCCAGAGTGACTTAGCCTGATACCATCAAAAACGATATATCGGATATATCGATCCACCAATCTTGCAATCTTGTTTATATCGGAAGGTATCGGTATCGTTTTTTTCACCGATGTTCAAAATACGATGCTGCAAAGCCGCGGTCTCGGCCAATACGCTGGACTTCCTCATGGGGTACTGAGTCAGTGCTACTGACACTTTGACCGTCATGTGATTAATGATGTCATTTAAAGGAACAGCAACAATGAGCGATGCTACAGTGAATGTCTGTGGTTTGGGGTTTTTGTAGCCGGGCTATGTCAGGATTAATTGTATTGGAAATATGTTTTTCTGGGACATTTGCCAGTGAAACACCGTTCGGTGTCGTCTCTCGTGTCATCAACGAGAAGAGACGTTTACATTGTGACGATGCTGAAATGTTTTTTCTCTCATTAAAGACGACTTTTTACTCTTATACTGCAGCTGTTTCTATCTGTGTCCATTTATATTGACTATTGTTGTGAGGCTGAATGAGCCCGGTTTATAATGTTGATCAATGTTTTTGGAAAGTTCTTCTGTCCAACACTAGACATTTCTTGTTAACATCAAAAAATCACAGGACTTTTTCAGACAAAATGGTAAAAAATAAATGTTTCATTTTTCTACAACTTAAATTGAAGTAGTGTGTTTATATTGTACACAGTTATTTATAGAATGCATTTAGTCTGGTATCACGATAATTCAGGGGAAATTAGCTGCATATGTCGGTACCGTTAATGAAGTTTTTGGGCAACATTGGTATCGTTAATAAATCGGACATCCCTACAAAAACGTATTAATATTTTATTATTCTAGTGAATGGTTTAAGAGTTACGTTAAGCAACTGTACATGGAGCCAGAATAGTCTCAAAAAGAACACGTGCGTAAACACGGATCGGCGTGCGTATTCTGAGAAGAGCACACAAACGCTTCACACGTTAAAATACGATTGTAAATTGTGGTAAGCGCATGCAAATCGTGCTTTTAATTTGTGAAACTACAATGTGAAACTCTGTGACGTCACTAAACTGCGTCCAAGAACCAAGTTTATGTCTTACAATAATGGCGTCTGAGTGTAAGTGTGTAAGCATGTTATCACATAATACTCACACTTGAATGCTCGCTATTATTGTAGGTAAACTTGGTTCTTGGACGCAGTTTAGTGACGTCACAGACGCACCCCCGTGGGGACACTGCCGTGTGATTGGCTGCAAACGAGTGAAACTTCTGATTGGCTGGTGACGGAGTGACGTAGCAAAATTACGCTCACAAATCTGGTCGGCATAAGATCAGTCTCAAAAATACAAATTAGCGTGCGCGTAGTTTCACAAATTAAAAGCACGATTTGCATACGCGTACCACAATTCACAAACGGATTTTAACGCGTGAAGCGTTGTTTGTGTGCTCTTCTCAGAATACGCACGCCGATCCGTGTTTACGCGTGTGTTCTTTTCGGGACTATTCTGGCTCCATACAGAAGTTCTATCCTATGAGTGAGGAGAAAGTGGTGTTTCAAGTCCCTCCTGTTGGGTGGACATGGCCTTATACCAGTGGTTGGCTTGGTATTGATGGGTCATTATTGTCATTGTCCACGTGGTTTTGGTCACACGGGTTTGTTGATGTGTGAAACTGGTTGTTGAGAGTGGAATCTTTTGGATATTGTTCCCAAAAGGCCTTTGTAGGTGTGTGAAAGGTTGGTTTTTCCAGGTGGACAAAAATGGCGTCTTTAACACCTCTCTCAAACCATCTGTCTTCCCTGGACAACACGTCATGGTCCTTAAAAGAGTGGTTGATAGCCTTTAAGCGTATGTGGACAGCTGAGTTGGACCTCCTAGTTGGGCCATGCGCCTGTGAAGCGTCTGCTTGGTGTCCTCAATGTGGAGGTCCACACACTCCTCACTGCAATTAAATGGCATAAACCACTATGTCCAGATTGTGTCTTTGTCTCGTGTTGCCCGTGTTTCTCAGAGACCCCGTCATCTGGTGGCTGAAAGTGAAAAAAGTGCAGTTCCTATGGAGCACCGAAAGATCTGCAGATATTTCTACAAAAACATAAAAGTAACAAATGCTCCGGTCCGACCCGTCTTTGAGAGGATGCCACCAAACCTCTCACTCTGCCGTCTGCATGTTTTGACATTTGCTCTCTGTTTGGTCATTTGAGCTCAGCTGTCTGCAGCCTGGCTCTGTGAGGAGACGCCTGAGCCGCTGTGAGCTACTTTGTTATGTGAAGAGCTTCCTAATGCCTCTCTGAGGTTTTATCAATCTCAATTGTCTACGTTATACTGTTTGTCAAACTGTCAGCACCGCTGGGACAAATTGAGGTGATAGATGACTGGACCACCTAACTCCTCTGCTCCTGAGCACACACTTTATGAAGAGGGAAGTTGACAGTCGTCTGCTGGACTCTTTCCCACAACTTCGTGATTTCACACATTTTAAAGTTTGTTGCGATCATTCCTCACTACTACCAGTGTTGAATATTAACTTTCTTTGACATCTGATATTGTCCAAACACTTAATTTTCCAATTCTGATATCCAGCGGTACCAGATCTAAGCAAAACATTGCAGGTTTCCACGTGCGATTGTAGCAAATTTGACAAAATCCACTTATTCATTCATATCCAAGCACTTATCCATTACCCTGTTGCTTCGGCAGCAGTCTCCACAAGTGCCACCCAAATTGTTTGCACAACACCGTACCTTCCTGCAGGTGGCGAGCCCACTGGGGGTCAACCACCCTAACGGGGGGGGGGTGAACCCTTGAGTTTTGCTCCAAAAACTGAGACGTTGCCAAAGTGACGGCGGACAAGACAGGAAAAAAATGAGACAATAGTGGTGATAACGGACATGTCAAACCCACCACTAGTCTTCGTAGGACGTTGACATCGTCCCAAGAACATAATCAGATGTTGTTTTTTAGGAAACCAGGGTAGTCAGTAGTGGTGGCCTAGCGGTTAAGGAAGCAGACTTGGGTCCGTAAGGCTTCAGGTTCTAATCCATCACCTGCCAGGTTGGCACTGAGGTTCTCTGAGAATAGCAATTTCCCACATAACTTCTTGTGGACTCACCACCCATAGGAGGGCTCAAAATATGGTACAATGTGATTTGGGTGGTGCCAACTGTCTCTGCGCCCCAACAACGGACAAGCAGCAGAAGATGAATGAATAAATCCAGGACAATGTAAGGATGAGTAAGGCAAAATGTCAAGTGGGTGGGACATGAACAGTTAAGAGGAAACAGGCCAAGAAAAACAATTGTTTCCAACTGTGTCCAAAGCTCAAAGACCAAGTTTTTTTTTTAATTTACAAGCTTGGGTCAAAAACACCAACTTCCCCCTTTTCTCCAATAAGGTCATTCAGGATCACTTTGTTTCTGTCTCCACGTTGGCTGGTGTTTGAGGTACATTTCACTTCCAGTGAAGCGCTGTGACTCCTTCAGAAAACACTAAACGCAATGATGTCCGGCCATATTGTGATGCATTATTCATTTTCGCCTCTGTGTCTGATTACCCGCCACCGTTTGACAGCTATCACACTCAAATGCGTCTGGATTACAAGCGGAGGGAGTGAAAAAGGGGGAGAATGCCTCATGTATTACCCATCTATCATGCAAAGAGGCTCTTTTGCAGCAGTAAGGCGAGAGAAGTAAACATTCACGACTCACTGGGGAATGGTTCATAAACACTAAGCTCCAGTTTGACACGGCGTCTCCTCGGGGAGGATAAGTGGTCTCACAAGTGGTCGATAAGTCGGACGGCGCTCCGTAATCCACAAAAAAAAAAAAAAAAAAAAAAAAAGCAGAACAAATCCACGGTGAAAGCAAAGCAATTCATAATGTCTGAGTTGCGCGAGGTCATTTAACTATTCCCATTGATCGCTGCTGGTATTGAAGAGCGTTGCCGTCGAGGGGTCTGAATGAATTGGCTACCTAATATTCAACACGCCGATCAATAGCGCAGTCGCCAGGACCAGACGGCACCCCGCGCACATCAGGGCTGTCAGAGAGGCCGGCCCCCGTCTCCGTCCAGATGGATCAATACCCCGTGCATACACACAATCATATGCACTCCATTTGCTCTCTAACCGGCGTCAACAGGTGTAGCTTAATACGCCTCATTTATAAGAGCAGGTCACTGAAACAGCCCAGACTGCGCGGCTGGGCTCTACATAAAGAGATCACTCACGCGCTGCTGGCTCCTCTCACCACGCCGAGAAATATACCAATGTTTAAAAAAGCCGTAAAGGATCTGCCAAGCTTTAAAAATCAAGATGAAGCGCTCAGTGGCTGCCAAAATTGATTCATCGCCTTCCTCTCACAATGAACTCCTGAGAATGCCTGACTCGGTGCCACGGACTCCCTTTTTTCCCCCCCTTTAAATCCCACTTCATTTTTGGGAGACATTCCTTTGCAAAGACTCAGGACATAATTTAAAAAATATGATATTCCTGTCGGCCTCCCCGCCGGCTATGGGGAATGACGGGGAGGTAAAGAAGAGACGCTAAGATGCTGAGTCAGTTGTTTACCCGGCTCTATAATAAGTAAAGGCAGCTCGACCCCTGCTGCTGATATCGACAGGCATTACAGATTTTCTCCGCTGTAGGACTCGGTGTGCCGCCTGGAAATCCCAGCAGGACGGCTCATGAAAGAAGTGCCAATCTCAAAGTCCTTTTTCAATCGCCGCAGCCACAGAAGCGCTCTTACAGCAGAACGCCATAAAGTGCAAGGAGTAATGACTGCAGGTGAGATCTACGAGCGAGGCACCGTGCCCCGAACCAAACACCTAAAAAATCTGTATCACCAGAGGAACCAGATTCGGCTCCTGAGACCAGATCAATGCCTCGACTACTGACGCCATCAGAGACCGCGGTAAGAAATAGGCTGAAATTAATGCAGGAACAGACCCCGGGTCAGGGTTTTTAATTAAAACCTGGAGTGTTCCAGATCAAAAAGGTAACCTCGGGATACAAGATGAAGAGACTTTTTTTTGGGTTAGTGGTGGCAGAGTTGAAAGAGTAGCTTCCCTCAGTTTTGCAGCAGAGGGCCCTGGAAGAGTAACTCGGAAGAGAGGACGACTTTGTCTTTGTTTCTTACTGCTGTCCACAGTTGACATTGACTCCAGTTTTTAAGATACTGCCCCCTTCTGGGTATAATTTCCACCGGGAGCCAGTTTGACTTTCTTTTGGCAAATCAAACAGGTTTAAAAAAAGAGGGGGAAGGACAGATAATCAACACCATTGGATTTGGACAAACTTAACAGTGCGTTTTAATTTTTAATTGTTAAACGTTCCTCAGCTGTTCTTCACCTACTCACGACCTCTGCCAAGTCTGGGAAGTCGCGATGCGTTTTCATCTGAAATGCATGAAATAATTAAAAGCGTTGGTTTAACTGCAGCTTGTTTACTGACCCACTTTGACCAGCGGAAACAAGGACGCAGCGAGTGAATACGACGAAGACGCAGCACGTCCAGAACCTGTCTAGACACTCTACATATTCGCATACATATTCAGCCTAAAGTCCCAACAAATTATTTGTCTTTCCACCAGACCATTTATCATTGGATGATCTCTTCGCAGCAGGTCACATTGCTTATTCAGTCCTCGAACAACACTCTCTTATCCATTGACAGGTCTCAGGGGCAGCAGTCTCCACACCCGACACCCAAATCACACTGCACCATACTGTGTTAATTGTGTGAGGACGGTGCTCTGCTCATCAGTGGCAACCTGGCAGCCGGTGGATTCGAACCTGAAACCTTGTGGACCCAGGTCTGCTTCCTTAACCACTAGGCCACCACTGTCACCAATAAAAAATATTGTTCATTCATTTATCCATTCATTCATCTTCTTCTGCTTGTCCGTTGCTAGGTTGCAGGGGTGGCGCCAGGGGCAGTTGACGCCACCCAAATCACGTTGCACCATATTGTGAGGCTTCCTGTGGGTGGTGCGCCCACAAGAAGTGATGTGGGTTGGCACGGTGCTATGCTCAGAGCACCTCAGTCATGGATTCGAACCAGGGACCTTGAGGACCCAAGTCCGCTTTCTTAACCACTAGGCCACCACACTGCCACAAAAAGTTATTATTTTTAGAAATTATATATAAGGATTTCAGGGGATACTCACAATAAAAGAAAAATAAAATAAAAACAAATAAATATAAATTTCATCAAACATGGAAGTTTACACTGACAAGAGACGAAAACCAAGTGGGAAAAAAAATTGATCTCTGATTGGATTTTCTTCAGCTCGTTTTAGCAAGAACAACTTTATTTGGTTCAATCCTCTCAATTTTTTGCAGTACAGTATGAAGCTGATAAAAAGATAATTTTTTTGTGCAGTGAAAGATACCTTTCACACACACACACACACACACACCTCCAGTGATCAGTGCTAACTTTACCCAGTAGGTGTTCGTCCTTGGACCTCATCCACTTTAACTGCGTGCGTGCAGCAGTAATGATGCAGAAACATTTACTGTATTTAAATTGGGTTCGACCTCCATTATTTTTATGGGGAGTCCAGGAATAGTTCTCCGAGCCTTCAAGTTGTCATAAAACTTTCCAGAACTCACTTTCCTTCAGGTTTTTAGTCAGACTGGACGACAGAAATGTTCTCAACTCTCTGACGTTTCTGATCATTCACTGCATTATTGTTTTTTTTTTACTTTTTTAACTCATATTTTAGTGTCCGTTCGAAGGGTTTTGTGACTTTAGCATAAGGAGTACCGCAGTGGAAGAGTGGTTTGTGTTCTTGCCTGACTGCTTTGCGGGTCCTACCTTAGCTCTGCATTTTTGCTCTCACTCTGTCTTACAGCAAGGTCAAGGGTTCGATCCCCAGTAAAGTGTTGTCTCCTAACCGGCCACAGATGTGATTCTGACAGTGAATGGTTGTATTTGTAGCTCTGAGATGGACCCGTCACCTGCTCAGGATGTCCCCAAGCCTGGGATTGACTCTGGCTGACCCTGAAAAGGACAGAAGAGTGAGCCAAAGTCCAACTTAGGATTCTGGGGTAAAATGTCAAGAAGTTTCTTTCCATTAGTTGAAAGATTTCTGATCTCCTGAAAGTGACTGAAAGGAGAAAAAGACTTTTCTGAAGCCAGACATGGATTCTAGCTTCAGTCTGATGAAAATCTCATGCATACAGTACATAGAATTGATGTAACATCAGGCTCTTGCTGATCTTTTCTCAGATTTCTACCAACACTTGATTAAATTTGCATCTTTTTTAGCAGGAGGGTTGACTGTGGACAGGAGGTGCCATTCATAATTCATGACTTTTGGCAGAATCTACTGCCTGTGTTGTGTTGTGTTGTGCTGAGGAGCATGTGAGCTCTGAATGACTTTGATAAAGGGGAAAGTTTGGTCCCCCCAAAAAAATTGGAAAACGTAGTTAAGATGAAAAGTGAAAAAAAGTAATGATAGAGAATAAAATGTAAAATATGTTGAAAGTCTATCTGACTTTCAGCAGAGGTCTCGGTGTTTGTCCATCTTCACCACACTGTCACACTTCAACAGCATTAATGAGCTATTAAACACAGCTCCTTAAAAACTTTGGATTTATGTCCTCGTTTCAACTTCCAGAACTAATTATGTGCAACACGGCAACACGGTAAACCATGGACAGGATGTGAGATTATTGAAGTCCTGGAGGAGGAAAGTGGCAGAAACACGAAAAATGTAAAATTCACTCACTCCTTTTCAGCCTTTCAGCAGTTGCTAGCTCCCAGGGGCAACAGTCTCCACCACTGCCACCCAAATCACACTGCATCCTATGACCAGCATTCCGTGTTTGTGGTGAGCCCCCAGGAAGTTATCTGCTTCCCTAAAAGCTTATCTACCAGAGGCATAAAATTGTAAAAATGAAGGGGAAAAAAAAAATTATTTTCATCATGTTTTCTATTATTTACCTCCTGACCATATGACAAAAAATATGTATTATTTATAAATAAGTTTATAAAGTTTAAAAAAATACTAAGGTTCTTTTGTTTTATGCAATATGGGTAAAACATTTACCATTTTTTTTATATTTTATTTATATTCAGTTATTTGGGAAAAAAATGTTAAAATAAAAAAAAACGGGGTTAAACCAGACTATTTTACGATAAATTTCAAAACCATTGGCAGAATTTTTTTCTTACAAAAACTTATAAATAAAGTAGGTCACTGAAAATTTTACATTTTTTAGCACATTTTGAGCTCAAATTGACTTTTTCTTGCTTTTTCTTTTGCTGCGATTTTATTATTTACGTCCGACCTCTGGCTATTTCAGCTGTATTCATACCAACCTCTGGACTATCAGCTATTACATCACTCTGCACTGTTTCCAAAAAAAATGCAATGTTTCCAAAAAAAAAAAAAAAAAAAAATCTTGTGAGTGAAAAATGAAGTGATAACCAACCGTTGCAGGTTTGTCAGTATTGAAAAAAAAGTTTCTGACACCTCAGCCGTACGGCAGCGCGTTATCACATTCGTCAAAAGTTCTGCCTCGTTATATTTAGACACTCGTAATATTTCATGTCCATTTCAAAACCTTGTTAAAATCTGCAGGATCCAAGGCCTGTAACGGCGAAAGTTACAGCAGTGTCACCAAGTTTGTGGCGAAAACAAGCTGTCACAGTGAGGAACACTCGCACGTTTATGCCGAGTGGCTCCAACATTTTTATGGTATATTAAAATCGGAGCTCGGGACTCGGCCTTTGCCTGTGGAAAGATCCCACTCTGAACTCCAATTTAATATGTGACACTCGGATTTGTCCTTCTGGCCTCAAGGTCTGCCATCAAGTGTCAAAGAGGTTGGTGAATCATTTCACATTTTCATTCTGCCTGACAGTATCAGTCTGAGGGGCCAAAATCGGTAAATTGCATTAACTGAATTATACATTTAGTGAGATGTATTATTCAACGATTCATTTATCACAGACGGTTTGTTGTTTCACTGAATATCAGACCCAGAATGAATTTTGGGGCAAGGTTTGTATACTTTGATAAATTAGTCCCATAAATTATTTCATGTTGCTCTGGAAACTTATTTTTAGCCGCCGTGATGCGCTGGACAGGCTAATTGAGCAATTTTTTAGCTCTTTGTTCCTTCGGCTGCCTTTCAGTCCTCCACTCTGTATCAAACTGGGCTGGGGGGGGGGGCGCCCCGCTGAGCCCCGCAACACTAGACTTAAATGCCCACCTCTCAACACAGCACTTCCCATCGTGGTCTGACCTTCTTTCACACACTGACGGCTCCTATAACAAAAAAAACACTCTGCACGTCTGTCTTTCAGCTTTTTCCAGCTCAACAGACTCCGGTCTAATGTTTCCCTTTCTGCCGCTCTTCACACCTTTAGTTTAAGTTATTCATATACAAACTAATGGTACTGGACAAGTTCGCTCAACAATTCCAAACAACTTCTTCTCCTCCTACCAGCTTGTCCATTTTCTCAGGGCCTGCCACATCAACAGTTTCCATCTCTGTCACCCAACTGATCCGGTATAGAAATAATTTTTTCTCGACCAGCACTTAAAAAAAAAAAAAAAAACTGGCTTGTGCCCCCTAGTGGCTGGTTTAAACAATTCCAAACAACACATTTCATAAAGAAAATTAGCTAATAATTTTTCGTAAAGACTTCATGACATTTCCTCCCAGACAGAGACACATTAGCCCAGTGCTTCTCAATTATTTCCTGTTACGCTCCCCCCAGGCAAGAAGAAAACAATTCGTGCCCCCTCTCCACACCACCCACTCTCTACAGCAACTATAAATAATAGGGCTGGGTATTGATTCAAATTTTCTAAATCGATTCGATTCGATTCACAAGGGTTCGATTCAATTCACAATTCGCTTCGGGTTTCGATTCAGTTTTTGTCATATCAATTATAGTTCGGTACCAACGTTATTCTCAGAAGAATCAAAGCTAAAATTTTAACTTAATCCATTTGCTAATAAAAAAAATTGATTTTTTTTACATTTTTTACTCAATTACTTTTTTACAAATTTACTCAAGGCAGTCATATTAATCCATCATGCATTAACATAACTTGACCCAAAATTACAAGGCAGACTCTAGTTTTAGATTTTAGTGCCATGTTGTTTTTACATTTGTTTTATGTGCGAGTGTGTTACATTGCACGTAACCGCGTGAATACATAATCACCTGTGGTGCATGAGTTCACACAAAGTTGTTAGGAAAAGAAGGAAAAAAAGATCGATTTTTGGATTTATGAATTGATATCGTCCTATTAACAAAAAAAAAATCGATTAATCGATTTTTTTAACCCAGCCCTAATAAATAATAGCATTTGTCCATAAAATAGATACAGGTACACCTCTGAATAACATTGTATCCTTGTTAAAATAAAAAAAACATAAAAACAGATATAGTTCAACTAGCTGCGCACAATTGGCAATAAGAGCAACACTGCCTACTACTGGAGTGGATGTGCAATTACACTTTATTGTAGTACGGTGGAAAAAAAAAAAGCATATTCCCCAGGGTCACATGCGCCGCCCCCAGGAGGGCCCCGCCCCACTATTTGAAAAGCTCTGCATTAGTCCAATGTGACTCACAGCTGCAGGTGTGCCAGTCATCCTCTCTGAACATATGACTTCATCTCAATTAAGAGAAATCTCTCGGCGCATGAATATCCTATTATAACAGCACACACTCCACGTCAGCTGTTGTAGCGTCTACCAACTTTTATTAAAGGTGTGGAGCCCCGCTGTGCCCACTGCTGCCCCATGTTGTCATTGATTCACTCTCAGCATGGATAGAAGTATAACATGTATTTAGAATCAATCTCCATTTCTTGGCTCAGGTTCAGTCGACTAAAGAGAATCCAAATACCACAAAACATAAATGTTATGCAAAATCACAAACAACGTGGTTGAGTTTTGAATGATGTCAATGTCAATGAGAGTGTGATGACAGTAAATGTCATGAAGCAACATTTCAAGGACAGGGTTATCATAACAGGAAGATGATTCCTCTTTGGACTTCCACACCTGTAGGTACCAGAAAACATCATTGATGTCCTCCATGGTTACAGGTCTATGAAGACACAACCACGCCACTAAAGTCATCTACTGCAA
>JAFBJS010011465.1:30270-54530 GCA_016785265.1 Paraplagusia blochii | reverse complement strand
CTATGCTTCTACGTCCAATCATTGCAGCCATCCAAAACTGCCATAACTCAGTCCCTACGTCACTTGCCTACGTCTGTAAATATCTTCATTAGTCTAGGTCAGGACTGGGCAATTATTTTGTCTTGTGGACCACAGGTGGTACTAACATTTGAATCACGGTCCAGGTCAGGATCAGAAAGACTGAGTATTTCCGTGAACTAAGATAAATGATGAGTAAAGTATTTAATAAAGGCAAAATGCTTTAAGCCTCTTTAGACGATCTATGAGGGAAATGCTGGCTTTGCAGGGAAAAGGTAGAAGGATAACAATAATATAAATTAAAAGTGTAATTTGGACTGCAGGGCCGGAATAAAACACCGGCTCCAGGGCCTTAGTTTGCCCAGGTCTGATCTAGGTGATATCCAAGAAGTTTAGTTGTAAGCAGCTGGACTTCTTCATACCACTGGAGAAAGGAGTGGTCAAGAGGAGTAGAGTCCAGTCCAGTTGTATCCATCTTCTGTCCTTTATCTGCTGCTATAGGGGCAGCAGTGCCACCCAGTTCACACTGCTCCACATTGTGAACCTTCCTATGGTTGGTGAGCCCACTGGAAGTTATGAGGGTCAGGATGGGGCTATGCTTAGGCACCTCAGTGGGAACCTGGCAGCTGGTGGATTAGAAAATTATCCTTATGAGTCCAGTAGCTTACAACTAAACTTATTAGATGTAACTTGCCTACACTATCACAGTGGTAACATCTTAATCAAGGATAGGGATGTCCAACCCATTTCACTGGGGACCCAGTGAAGTCTTCCCGTCTTCCCGTGGGTGGTGAGCCCATTGGAGGTTATGTGGGTCATGATGGTGCTATTATCAGAGCACCTCAGTGGCAACCTAAGGGATTGGAACCTGAAGCCTTCTTTAAACCATTACCACCATTAAAATATGAAGATGCATAAAAAAAAAACATACATGTGATTGTTGGTCAGCGATTGCCTGACGCTGATATTCATGAAGGGTGTGTTTGAGTGGACTGTCCATAGAATCCAGCCAGTTTGAGACCATGTGACCATCCCTTATGTGGAAGCAGGAGCAGTTAATGTAGTAACTTGGATGATTGCTTGGTTTCCAGCGTAAGTTTTTATAACAAAGACATTTCACAACTTCCAAACACACTAAGAGAGTTTTACTGTAATATCGACTCCTCTCACTCTGACTGCGTGCCAGTGTGAGTGAGCGAGTGTGTGTTTTGTACGTGTGAACCAGTGCTGTTAACACTTCTGTATTCAGGTGAGGCCGCGGGCAGGGCTGCAGGTCTATCTCCCCTCTGATCCGCTGAAGCCTCAGGGTTAGAGACATGAGTAGAGGGCTCAGCGCTGCAGTGCCGAGACCGGGATGCTCTCTGTGGGCGAGAGGGAGCTGGACTTGACCCAGCCTGAGCCGGGCAGGGAACGGGGAGCTGTAGCTCTTCAAACAGTGCGCTAGCCCGGAGAGAGCCCACTGTGGTGTGAACGAGAGCGGCGGAGTGAGGAAAAGGCGTGTCAGCGAAGCAGAAGGGGAAACGAATGAGAGAGACAAAGGAGCAGGAGTCATAAAGAATAAATCACTGAGTTAAATGAACAAGGGAATGAATGAAAAATGGGAAGGTGAGAGAGAGAAGCAGGGAGAGGAGGGAGGAGAGTCAGTCAGATAAGGAGAAAAGGGAAATGAGAGTCAGGGAAAAAAGGCTGAGGGAGAGGAGAGGAGGAGAAGTGAGTGTTCAACGTTGTAAGTAATGGCAGCTTATGACCTTACTGCGGTGCTGCTTCACTGTGTGCAAGTGTGTGTGAACTCAACTGCAAGTACATCACCCTTAGTGTGTGTTTTATGCTCACGCATAGTGTGTATTACTCTCGCTTTAGGAGAAAATCTTGTGTACAGTCTTCATTCAGAATTTGTAAATCACTCCTTTCGCTTATTATTCTACCCATTAAATGGATTAAAAATGCATTGAAAACATTTTGTGTAAACACTTTTTGGAATGAAGTTGCTTTTGGAATCCATTTTTAATGCGTCTATTAAAACAGATTACTGTGTCCACACAGACTCTGTCTCTTTAACGTAAAGATTAAATGACTTGGCTTCTACTGTGGCCAGATTCAAATATGCAAAATGTTAAAATTGTGATTCAAGTCAACAGACGTTATACGTAAAGCATTGACCAGTGGTGGTGAGACCATTGGGGATCAGAACGTTGCCATGGAACCTCACTCATGATCAATATGATTATTGATCATACTGAGGATATTTTGTTGTTGACTAAGTGATACAACAAAAATGACTGTGAACTCCTTAGAAATATGAAATATTTGTTGTTATATAGAACAACCAAAATAAATATCTATTGTGACCCATCTCAGGGTTGTGACCCAGTCTTTGGGAAACAGTGATTTAGAGAAGGGTGGCAGTGGTGCCCTAGTGGTTAACATAGGGTCGTTGGGTGTCCGAGTCCACCTGCTTTGCTACTAAGGTGCTCAGCATAGCTCTGTCCTAACCACAGTACGGTGCAGTGTAATTTGGGTGGCAGCGACGGAGACTGCTGAGTCCTGGCTATCAGAATGAAGTTGATTTACAAAGAAATATACATTAATATATATTTTAATTAATTTCACCTTCAATTTTGCCTGCAAAAACTTGTGACTTTTTTTGCTGAGAAATGTTTGTCAAGACGTAGAAAAAAAAATGTATGAGTAAAGAAAAGCAAATAGACATTGAAAGCCACAGAAAACCTACCTCTGCTCAGCTCTGGGTCACAGAAGTCATCTCTACTGTAATGTTGCAGTAGAAAAAAGTGGAGTGGATTTAAATACTGCAGTGGTGAATTGTAATGCATGGTGTAACGTGATGTGATGGAGATCTGACGTAGGCGTAGTGTGCAGCCTGCAGGTAGGTTCAGTAAATTCAGATTGCATTCTAGTGTGAAGGGTTAGTGCATCTCTATAAATTCTCAGCCGAATGGTTGAAGTCAGACAGACGGCTGCAAAGGCAGGAGCAGTGAACCTCTTCTTCTTTCTCTCCGTTTACTCCCACTTCTCCTTCGCCTCCTCCTTTTTTCCTTTAAGAGACCCTCCTGCCAGAGCATATTAAGGCCACCCTGGCCATCAGCTGTGACATCCGCCACCACCTAGAGTTCATACTAAAATAGCCAGCATACGGCTGTTACAAGCCTCGGTGAGTGAGCTCTGCTTACAGAAGCTGTCGGCGTCACATTTCAGCATCGCAAAGAGAGGTCGGCAGAGTGAGTGAGTGAGTGAGGGAGGGAGGCAGGAGGAGAGCAGGGCTAAAATAAGAGAAAATCCTAAAGCTGACTAAAAGACAGTGCATTGTAATTTTCAACATGATCAGCCCGGTCTCCTGGCGCGACTGTCCGCAGGTCACAGCTATTAATTAACATCACAAATGACTGCAGCAGGCCTCAAACAGATGCTTCCTGCAGCTGAATGCTGTAGTTTTACACTCTGCTTTACAAGTCAAGGTTTGTACAAGGGTAACAGTTGCTGGGTCATATCTGGAATGATCATCGTGAGAATTGTCTATCGTAAGATTTTTTTTTTTTTTTTTTTTCAAATGCAGAAACTGAAACACTGTTTATTGAATTTCATGGTTCATTTATTTATTGTTGGGACAAACTGTGCTACAGGGTTTCATTTTAGAGACTTTTAAATAACTTGTCTCAACACAGACAGGAAGGTTAGGTTTTTAGAGAAGCAAGATTCGGATCGTTTGGACATGTTCAGAGGAGGGACAGTGGACACATTGGTAGAAGAATGATCCTGGAGATGGAGCTACCAGGAAGGAGACAAAGAGGAGATTGATGGATGCAGTAAGGGAGGACATGGACGTAGTTGGAGTTAGAGAAGAAGATACAGAGAACAGGGAGTCGGGGGTAGAAAATTATAATTCACCATGGCAACCCCTAAAAAGGGACAAACCTTCCCTTTCTTAGGGGTTGTCATAACCCGTCGATGTCACAGTACAGTTCCAACCCTCCTAATAAAAAATTACCCCTATTTAAAGTCACAAATCTTTGCTTTACAAATTATATCTATTGACTTGGGTTGCATTTATGTGTAAAGATTATTGAACATTAATGAGGATATTTGGCATCCAGTACAGACAGGATGGAACAACTGGAGAAAAGTGTCAGCAGTGATCTGTGATAGAAGAGAGTCAGCTAAGGTGAAGGGAAAGGTTTACAGGACAGTTGTGAGACCAGCCATGATGGATGGATTAGAGACACTAGAAATAGGTAGAAGACAGGAGGAAGAGCTGGAGGTGGATGAGTTAAAGATGTTGAGGTTCTCTTTAGGAGAGACAAGGATGGACAGGATCAGGAACGAGGTGATTAAAGGGACAACACAGACAGAAAGGTTTGGAGAAAAAAGCTAAAGAAGACAGATTGAGATGGTTTGGACATGTTCAGAAGAGGGACAGTGGATTCATTGGTAGAAGAATGATCCTAGAGATGGAGCTACCAGGTAGGAGACGGAGAGGAAGGCCTGAGTGGAGATTTATGGATGCTGTGAGGGAGGACATGGTTGGAGTTAGAGTTGAGGATACAGAGGACAGGGGGAGATGGAATTTGTTGACTCGTTGTCAAAAGGAGAAGAAGATAAAGTGAGTCATTATAACAGACTTTAAACATATGAATTCTGGTTATTTATAACAGGTGAGACTTCCTGTCTCTTTGCTTAACAACACTTATGTTTTGGATAGGGGGCGCTGCCATGAAATTAAAACTCCATGGAAAGATATGGAACATTTTGTATATTTTAAAATACCGTGTAGAATTCACTATTCACAACGTTTGCATCAACTCTTGATTTTTTTATTTTTTTACACCCCTCTCAGTCCTTGGCAACGTTCTGTTCCCCAATGTCCTCGATACAAAACCACTGGTCTGAGTTAAAACAGAATCCAAAAGGGAACATTTGCTTTTCTTTGTTTCTCGCAGAAGACATACTTACAGTAACTCGGTTTCAAGAGTTGGGAGAGCTGAGATTGATGGCAACTAAACGGCCCTAAACACTTTAAGACAAGATCAAATGCAGGTCATTGCAGTTTTGCAGTGAAAATCTCCACAACTGCTCACCTCTCACACTTAAAGCCTCTCTGATCATTTAAAAAAAAAACGGAGATTCTTCCAGGATCCACGTCCCTGGAGGTTCTTCCAGCAGCACAGGTGCACTCCATAACTCCAAGTGCCCTGATTGCTCTCATACATCCAGATCCTTCAACCCACCGAATGCTGCTGATTCTCACTTTCCATCTCAGACATTTCATGGCGTTTCCGTTTTTTTTTTTTTTTTTTTTAAAGGCAGAGTGGGGTCTCCTCTGTAGACCTGAGGTCCTGACACTGACTTATGCCTCCACTGAAATATTTCACTAACAGCAGCACTCAGTCTCTTCCTCTCCTCTCCCCTTTATTGATAGAGACCATTTGTATTTCAGCTTTTTTTTTCCCCCCTCTTCGGAACAACCCTACTTTATCTCAATGTCACTTAAAGCTATGTAAGCAGGACTGGTATAAAATTGTACCTATAGTCATTAAATACTAACAATGATGGAGCGTCTATGTCTGTAGCCCTTTTCACCAGATGAACACAGACTCAAACATGCACTTTATACAAGATGATCAATGATCTGAGGCCGTACCGTTTCTTAAACTGCAATAAAAATGTGTACTTACTTGCAAATCTACATGGCTGGATTTTTTTTTTTTGTTATGATGAATCCATGGATTAACTCACTGTTGTAGATTTTATGATCTTTTCGGCATATTCCCAGAGGGGAAACAAAATAAAAATTCTTTGACGACACTGAAAAATGAAAATGAGCAATCCAAGGCCGACAACCCAGATAAATTGTTCTACTTATTATTAGTACCATTGCATTATTTATGAATTCAAGTAATTACTGTATCTTTATAGCGCAAGTACAATCTCGACAAAGTGCAGCACCACTGCTAAAAAGCATCCCTGGGGACTACAATCCATGTGTCAAAACTCGTGCGTTTTTGCAAAAAAAAATTTTGTATTATTTTACAAAACCCATGGTGGAGTCCTATGCTCACATATTTTCATAGCTCCTTATTTCCAGTGTACGGGCGCTTGCACTTGTAATTTTAGCATTACACATTTTGCAAATAGCTTCTTGTGCATCTTTCTAGTCGTTCTACACCCCTAGACCAGTGGTCCCCAACCCCCGGGCTCATTTGGTACCAGGCTGCAGAGAAAGAAAAAATAATACACATAATCTGTTTGATTTATTATTCGGGACTTAATGTTGTTTTATTTTGAAAAAAAAAATGGCCGGAATCTCTCTGTTACATCTGTCTTACTTGACGCATGACAAGTCCTGTACACCAGGGATTCTTAACCTTTTTGGTACCGAGGCCCAATTTTTTCAGTGTCGAGTTCCCTGGGGCCCTTAATAATAGCAATTTAAAATTTTCACGGACCTCTAGGGGGCTCTTGCGGCCCAACTTTGGGCCGGGACCCAGTGGTTCAGAATCCCTGCTCTACACGATAAGTCACGTGATACATCCTACTAAAAAAAAAAAAAGATCAACTGCTGGAGATCGCAAGTGACGGGGGCCTTAAACAGAAACTGCTCCTGATGGTGATGATCAGTTTGAAGTTGAAGTTGAAAGATAACTTGGAACCATCTAACTCATTACCTGGTTATTTCCATGTCTCAGTTCTAATTTCATTTCCCTTTATCTGAAAATTAAAAAAAAATCTTTGTTTTCCTCCTCCTAAGTCTGGGACTGTCCTACTGCTAAGCTCCTGCGTTTACAGTTGACAAGGGGGAAACAGGAGGCACCACAGCGATGGGATGAATTGAGAATCTTTGCGATCATCTTGGGTGTATACCCTGCTGCAGTACCTGCTGCTGCTGCAGCTGCTGCAGTACCTGCTGCAAGGGCTGATGTCAATGTCATTGCGCAGCATTTCCAGGGCGAGGAATTGGGTTAAGTCCTGGGAAAATCTATAAAACTCACACACACACACACACACACACACACAAACATGCACATAAACATACCCTAGAGCTGCATGCAAGAAAACCTGGAAACAGTGTGTATAAATACCCACATCATCAGCAGTACTGTGGAAGTGAGAGTATTTTTGAGGTTTGTGCTCATAAATCAAAGTGAACCAGAGACCAGGGAAGAAAGGGGGAGAGAGAGAGAGACGGAGAGAGATAGGAGAATATCACTTTTCCAACTTCTATAACATGACACGTTTAATGTTAGATCAAATAGAAGGAAACAAATGTATTGTATTTTCATAACGAACATCTTTCCTTTCCGTTATCCCTTTCTCTCTTCTTTGTGTGTTTCTCACAAATACATCTTCAAGCCTTAAGTGAACGAAACGCCTGAAAATGAAGTGCATTTCAACCATAGACCTTCAGTGATTTGTTTTGTGACATCTTTATGACAATCACGGGACACGTACGTGATGCCTTCTATGTAGGGCCAGCTAGATGGCCCTGACGTTGCAATCTCGCAAGATCATTGGCCAGAGCGCTGTAAACTGAACAAGCTGTGTCCATTTACTTACAGTGAGCAAAGCCCTAGCTTTTGATTCTAAAGGCTCTGGCAGATTTCATGGGTTGCGTCAATATAAGCTAGCTGAAATATGAATGGATAAAAAAGTTTTTGTCCAACTTTTTAAATGTGAAAAAAAGAAATTATATCCATTCATAAGTATTTAATTTAAGAATAAATGTGTTTTTCTGAGTATGTTTAGGCCAGCAGAGAAGGCTTTGCTGGCCCTGACGGCCCACCAGTGCAAATCGGTGACGGCGCTGAGTAAATCAAGTGTCAATTCAGCTGCTCATACTTAAGTTTTTTTTTTTTTTAACCTAATTTAGAATCATCTGCATTGATACCATTTTCTGACACATCATTGGAAGCTGTGGAACAAAGTCATGACTGACAAAATGGACACAATCACCATACGTTAAGGTGACATGATACCAAGACGTGAGACAATCTGTCTGGCTTTGTTTTTTGCACACCTATCGTTTCCCACTGGTCTTTATGCTTCTGTTTTAATGTCTTTATTGATTATTACCGAACAAGTCAGACGTGTTTGTTCAGTTTCAGTTAGTTGCACAAGGTGAATAGATATTTATTTTTGTATTAAATCTACTATTAAACCTACTCACTGTTACTACTAGTCTCAATTTGCTGATCTTACCATCACCGATGGTCATTAGCTTTTGAGTCATGAAAGAACGCAATTCAGAGTAGCTCAGAGTAGAGCTTGGCCATCGTATTCCCCCCGAGCGCTTCCCTTGGGATATCTGGAGGAAGAGTCGAGGGAGAGGGAAGTCTGGGTCTCCCTGCTCTGAATGCCGCCCTCACAATTGGGCTCATGACAACGGATGAAGATGCCTAGATGGATGGAGATTTGCATGTACAAAAGTCTTTGAAAATGCCTGATGTCTTTGGTGGAAAAAAAAATCATCTTTTCTATTGGTGCTTTACATATCTGTTCCTAAAAAAAGCAGAATTCTTTCCAGTACAGTTAGTTTTCTGCTACAGATAAATCATTATTTGTGTATACACAGCTGCTGGTTCCCTGGTGGGAAATATGGATCATTTGGTTAAACATAAATAATAGATAACGGAGAGGAATTTGTTTCATTAGTGGAGTTAATGGATGCTTTAAAAAAAACACCTCTTTTTACAAGCATCGAGTTAAGAAAAAGAAGATGCAATGAAAAGCACAATTATCACTAAAAACATTGCAATTTTTGATTGGTAGCACCACAACCAAATCATGACATCACACATTATCACATTCGCCGGTGATAATGGGAACCTCTTTGAGAGGCTTGAATGTTGTGTACTGTTTGACGACTTGTATAGATTTTTTGTAACAACCCTCTATTAAGGTGCACAAAGGACTATTAGAGGAGCGGGAGTCGGGGTGAGATCAGAGATGCTCCACCAGGACTGTGAGCTTTACGCTCAACAGGTGAGAGAGAGAGAGAGAGAGGGGGGAGAAAAAGATGCAGGGGGAAGGAGCAAGAGTTAGAGTTAAGGTTGTACCGAGGTATTTAATATTATCTCGCAGCCTCAGCCCCGGCATTGTCCTCCCCGAGCCCCACTGTATCGCACCTATATCTCAGCAAATTCCCCCTGGCCAGACTCTGCAGCTTTTTCATCATCAGCCAACGTACCGATTCTCATAATGTCCTCCGGAGAATGCCCACCACCACCTCCGCCTCCTCCACTTCCCACCTTTCTTCTTTATAATAGCCTCTGTCGACTTGGCTCTGTCATTCAGCTAATATTTTGTTCATCTTCCAGAAAGTGGACGTGCACCTTGAAGAAACTTTTGTCCCAGAGGTAAAAGCGTTTCTATTAGTTCTCCTCAACACTGGTGCTGGCAGTCATGGCTGCGTCAGACACTCGCACACTCACACTCAGGAAGGGATACAAATGTGAACATTATGCATTGGTGAGCAGCAGACCACGTGAGCGACTGCATTTGTACTGTTTGTCGCTATCTCTCTGTTTGGAGGTCGGTGTGTATGTGGAGAGGGAGTGCAGGGGAATGAACAGCTCCATCTCTTAGAGTGACTCACTAATTCCAGGACCTTGACTAAAGTGTCGGTGATAAATCAGAGCAGCGTGCGCTAAAATATACACAGATTAATCACCGAATTAGCTCGCTTCCTTTTCGTCTTCCATTTCTTCTTCTCCTTTTCTCGCATCCCTAACGTGCGCATAGTCTGCTGCCTAACACACATTTTAATTAGAGGAAACATTTAGACTCACTTTGCAATTTTTTTTTTTCTCGGTACTGAGTGACCTGAACAAAAACAGTTCCGCAACAGGATTAAGTGAGCATTTCACAGCCAGAGTGTGTTGAGAAACATTGAGTTGGGATTAAAATATTTATTTTTTTAAGAAGGTTTGGGGGGAATTTTCTGGACGGACACTTTGGAGGAAAAATAAAAATCAAATTTTACTATCATGTATTTATTGGACATGTTTTTTTAAAGTGACTTAGAAGGTGAAGATTAACAATGAGGGTATACCAAGGAACTCTTGAAAGGAAACCCGTCATTAGGAAACAAATTCTGAGAGAGATGGAGGAAGGTCGGGGGTAGAAGAGGACAGGAGAGTTCTGGGACAGGAGGTGCTCTCTGAAGAGCTACATTTTCAAGAGTTTCTTGAAGACACGGAGGCACTCCCCTTTCCTGGTAGGGCTTGGTAGATCATTCCACCAATGTGGAACAACCAATGACAATATCTTTCCTTGTGCGGGACGTTGGCTAGGCCAGACGACATTTCCTTGTCGACCAATCATGAGGCAACATCAGAGTAATTGAATAGGTAGAAGCAGACCCATTAAGTATTGCGTAGGCAAACAAAGGTGATTTGGATTTGATGAAGAGAACAGACCCCTTCTCACTGAGCATGTAGCTCAATGAGTTGAGGGGTGATATATTTCTTTGTTGAGGAAATAGAGTCATACCAGGTGAGTGTTACCTGTTAACAGTTGTTGAAGTCTCAGTTGGTTGTTTGGTTTGGTGCCTTGAGGTCAATGAGTCAATGTCATTGTCCAGGCTGGTTGGCTCCAGTCAGTAGACTCACCACATGCATGAGGGGCTGGTACGGTGTAGTGTGATTTAGGTGGCATTTGGGGACACTGCTGCCCCCACAACACAATACCAGATAAGGAAACAAAGATGATTGTTGACGTTTTACCTCCATTTCTATTAATAGACTCAAAATTTTGGAATCCAACTGCCGGACAGATTAACGAAAATCGATGGACAATTTATAGTCCAATGCAGGGGCCCAACCCTAAAGTATTATAGCCTAAGTTTGATAATGAACATCATCCCTATGTTATGACATGGTCAGCCCTCTCATTGGATGGGGCGGGCCTGACTGACAAGTGGGCGGGTCCAGGCCCACCCGAGCCCACCCGTGGCTATGCCTATGGTCCAATAGCTTCCAATTTCTGATCACTGGTTAACAACAAATCTGTAGAACCTTGACTCTTAAATGCAACCATTTACTAATTGCATTACAAACGTGTCATGCACTCAATAAATGTGCAAAAAGAAAAAAGATCTGTAATTTCCTTACAGCCTGAAAGGCACCACAGGACTTGGCTTTAAGAAGTGTCTAATCAATGTAACTGTCTGCACGTCTTAACGTAGAGCGGCCCAGGCCTAAATATTTCGGTCCTATTAGTTAAACGTTTAAAATCTTACATATGCATTTTTTCCTTGCTGTTGCTTTAGTGTTCTGGAAAGAAGCCGAGATAAAACGCCTGGGTGATACTAAAGGGTACGGACCATTTAAGCTGACACAGGCATACGCAGCAGAAAGAAAGTTAGGGCTTTGTGTTATTAGATGGTCAGTGTCCATTTATTTCAAAATGCTTGATAGTAAATTAAAGCTTTTACAAGGCGCAAGTAGAGAATGGCAGTTAAAAAAAAAAAAAAAAAGGACAACGGCGAGACAGCGCAGAGTGTTTGTGGTGCATTTTAATTAAGTGCAAAAATGCAACAACTGCATTTGTTCTGCGTCTGCAGCAACACATGACACATAAAACAATGTGTCACATTTGTGCGGCGCTGCCTCGCATCTGCTGCTGGCGACAACAAGCAGGTACTTGCAAGCGTGTGTGTGTGTCTGTGTCTGTGTGTGTGTGTTTGCTCCCTCACGCTCAATTGGTTTGTGTGAGACACTGATACACAGCGATCCGTCCTAATGGACTGCACTCTGCCGGGAGTCCCTAATTCAGGGAGAAAATGATCACCTGGCTGCTCCCCCGGCCTCTGAGCGAAGGGGGGATAAATGAACAGATGTGTACGAGCAGCGAGAGGGGAGTGTGTTATCTCACACACACACTGCTATCACAAACCGCAGCTGCAGTTCCGATCTCTCCCAGCCTCCCCCTTTGCTTTCAGATACCCCACTCCCATCCCTGTGCCACCCCCTTCACTGTCCTGTCTCCCCCCTTGCCCTTTTCACTCACCCTTATTCCAGCATATTTCTCCACCCAAGCACTTTGCATTGCTTACCTTTCTCCTCTTTCTTACGAATAATGCACCACTTGGCACTTTGCCTTCTTTTTAACGCTTTACATTCACAGATTTCTAATTTCCTGCCTGTCTCATGCCCCACCTTTCCGTTCACACTTCCTTCGGCCCTTTTCGTCCCCTCTCTTTGTCTGGGACTCCTCCTTTTCCTGTGTCCCCAAGTGGTCTGGAGAAGGATTATGTGAAGCAGGGTTCAGATCCATCAATGTGTCACTACCTTTTTCCCCTGGTCCCTACCAAGGGCCAGGCTTCGCCTTCTCTCTCTTCCTTTTTCCTCTTGCACACTAACATGCACCTCCCCGATTCACTTTAGAAGCCATGAATGTAGAACCTCCTACTGTATATTCTCTCTGGTTATTATACTTCGTTCTGTTGCGTGCAAACATTACTAGAACCTATAGAAAATTCTGCTTCAGCTACAATAACTCTAAGAGACATGTAAAATCACAATGTCTTACATTTAGTTTTTTTGCACTGTAAATAATAAGAGTATTTCTGTTTTTGGAGGCAAAGGGTCTAGTCACCAAGTCTTTAGGGACTTAGTTTTCATGAGGATTCCCAGTCACATGAGCCCGACCGGACAATAATTTGACCATAGTTAATAGCGGAGATACAATGTTGAGCGATAAGCACAAAGTCTGTGAACAAATGACTTAAAACTTAAAAAAAACAAAAAAAAAACTTTTTAAACTGATCCAAAAGCAACAATTCATCTGTTTTCATGATTCACCACCATATACCTATATATTTTTTTTCCATTAGCCACATAGTGTAAAATAGTGTAAAGTGTGTTGTTTTTGTTTGTGTTTTATTTTTTGTGTTTATTTGTGTTATTATTTTTAAAACATTTCTCTTCATTATTGTTCCCAACTGCCAGATTTTGGTCTTGTGATATCACCACTGTTTTACGTACTACGTACTTCTGTACTTACGTACGTCAATCCAGGTTTAAGAATCGACACAGCCTTCAAGACAAGTCTCTGTCAAATGCTATCGTGCTAATACAAATATGTCAATAATTTTGGTTAAAGTAAATGGCATCTTAAAATGGCATCTTCTGAGTCATAGGCGTAGCCACAGATGGGCCCGGGTCCGCCCACTTATCAGTCAGGCCCGCCCCATCCAATGAGAGGGCTGATCATGTCATAAAGAGGGATGATGTTCAATATCAAACATAGGCTAGAATACTTTAGGGTTGGGCCCCGAAAAAAATCAGCGGGGCCCAACCCTAAAGTATTTTATGGGTTCTGGCTACGCCCCTGTTCTGAGCGTCCTAACATGGTCCAGACAGCCACACTCTTCCCATCCCTAGAAGACTGGCGCAGCTGCCAAACTTGTCCTCAGGATCCCCGAGTGTCCTCTATTTATAAAATCACACTGGTCCCGACAGAAATATATATAAATATAAAAACTAACTCCACCCCCACACACAGATAAACACACATCATCTCTAGGTTGGATTTTTATTGAAAAATAAAAACGGTGGATGATTTTGTCAGCGTTACATGAGACAAGTTTATATTTAGATGTGTTCATCGATTTGCTCCTGACACACTACACTGGGGCTGTCTGTGGCCCATAACTCAGCACCGCGCTGCAGATTGGCCGAATCTCTGCTGCCACTAAATCATACAGCGGGCAAACGGCGCCGCGGCGCAGGGAAGAGGGGCTAAGGATGATTCTGAATGGTTTATTTCAGGTACTCCAGGCACGTTTAATACCCTCAACGTGCACTAAAGTGATGTCATCTGGTGGAAGTTGAAGTGCTATTTATAAACGAGAGGAGAAGAGCTTGAGCCAAAGTGTGGCAGAGACATAATCTGTATACGTTTTATCAGCTACACTCTGTGTCATCATCTCACTTTATTGATGGCGGAGGGAAAAAAAGGATTCCGATCTTCCCGTGACAGCAGGAACCACATTTATTCATACACCAGGAAATGTAATGGTCCACCATTTAAACTGCTGCTCCTGTAAAAGCACTGCATATATAAGTGAAATATGACCAGAACACACTGTACTACATGTTCTGATGCGACTTATGCTGGTAAGCTATCCAGGTAACCTCCTCATATTTTTGTCCTCGATGTTATAGGTTTGAATCTTTTTGCACACAAAAAACAATGATTGGTTTTTAACTCTTTATTTGACTGATTTATTTTCTTAATTTTAAAAATGATTTTGATATTTTCTTCACGCTCCTCAAAACGTGGTAACTGCTTGTTCTGAGACACAGTCAAAGATTGTATAAGTTAGATATAAGTATCATTAAATATAAACATTAAATATATTGCACTGTGATGTGGTTTGGCATCATCATCGCAGTTTTGGTATTTTATTTATTTTTTTTTATTTTAAATATGTCTTGAATTGTGAATTTCTCAATCTATTGTGGGTCCTTGTAGTACATGTACAAATGCACATATTTCCAGCCTAACAACAATAATATTATTAAAATACAATAACAAAATATTTCAAAAACACACATATAGTCAGAGATTTGTAATAATTTACCTGTATGTGGCTACAGAAAGTATGGTCCATTATGGGTGGTCTATAATTTCTCAAAAGGTTAATCCCGAGGGATTAATAAAGTTATCTATCTATTGGTTTAGAAAGGGCACTTGGGTCCGCAGGACTTAAAATTCGAATCCACCAGCTGCCAGGTTGCTACTGAGGTGCTCTGAGCCTGGTACCGTCCAGACCCACAAGAAGGCTCACAGTATGGAGCAGAGTGATTTGAATGGCAGTCCTAGAGACTAAAGTTGAATGAATAAATCTTTACGGGTAAATATTTGTGAATGTTTCATTAAGATTTTTATTTTTTTATTCATATTTCACAGCCTATGATGCTTTCTAAATCAGGGGTCTCAAAATCAAACCACTACCCCCACTGTCATTCAACCAAAGAGCAAAAAAAAAGTGTTTTGTAAAAGGGTTTTCCACAGATTCTGTGTAATACAGCACTGCAGGTGGGCAGATAGATAATACGAGTAGATAATAATAATACTACTACTACTACTAATAATAATAATATTCTTCTTCTTCTTTTCCTTTCAGCTTATCTCATTTTTCAGCGGTTGCCACAGCGCGTCAACAATTTCCATCTCACCCTGTCCTCTGCATCCTCAACTCCAACTCCAACCACCTCCATGTCCTCCCTCACTGCATCCATAAATCTCCTCTTTGGCCTTCCTCTGTCTTCACTGCTCTGAACAGTTGATCCTCAGTATCTAAACTCCTCCACCTTCTCCACCTCTACTCCTTGTAACCTCACCATCACCACCTCACCTTCATTCCTCTTCTCTCCAGTCCAAACCTCCACCTCTCTAGGTTCTCTTCTAGCTGTTGCCTGCTCTCACTACAGATCACAATATCATCTGCAAACATCATGGTCCATGGAGACTAATGATAATAATGATAATAATAACAACTTTCCATATATTTACTTGGAAAGCATACAATTATATACTGTAGTGCAGTACATTAGTGTGTGAAAACATATTTACAGTGATGGTCTGAGGTTTAGATGATTACAGTAAATTTCACTGTGTTCTCCATACCCGTTTTGATCAGTTAAAAAAAAAAAACAAAAAAAACGATGGTATGGTTATGAATTTGGCGGGATGAACACAGGTAACACACAGAGACCGAAAGATTCCCTTTTAATAGTCTCTCTTTTGCACATCAGCTTTAGTCACTTAAAGTGTTTTAGGAGTAGTATTCAGAGACACTGAAGTCCTCCTGCAGCATCAGTCCCCCGTGAATAGCACTTAGGACTTTTAGCATCTAACCAGAGAGCTGTGACCATGTGCACGCCACAGCTACTGTTTCATCAAAACCTCAGCCTAATGGCAGATTCACTGACGCTTTATAGCGGGTTCATCAAAGAGGCACATAAACATAAAAGTGATATGGGAACAGATGGGTGGCATTTCCTCCAGTATATCACACATAAACCTCTGGATCACTGGAACACGTGCCGCCGGGTCGGGATGGATACGAGGATGGAGGATCCAGGTAGAACAGTTAACTGGGAAACCCCGTGCCTTTTAAAGTTGTTTAGGCTGCAGAAAATATCAGTTAATCTCATTTATGGTGACGCTATTTTAGCCAGTGTTTAGTGTTTAATGGACCACAGCTAAAACACACACCAGATGGTTCGGCTAACTTCGAACGTGCAACTGTTGTTGTTTACGAGCTAACCAGGAACTTTGTCCTCATTCAGATTTTTACAAATGGTGTGTTTGGTCGTAACCCCGGTATATATTGAAAACCTCTTAAATTCACTATGATAAAAACATCCAAATACAATGGCCTGTTCTGAATATCACACCGTTTGGGTTCGATTAACAAAAATGGTGGAATGCATGACTGACATAGTAATGAATGCAGGACAGTGGAGGACAGGGGTGGGCGAGTACAGTATATTGTCTACACAGTCAGTAGTGGGTCCAAAAAAGGTCTGGGGCAGATAGACGTGGCATTGATGTGAATTAAGATAAATGATGTATAAAAGTCATGAATAGACACTGAAAGGCTAAATTGCTTTTAGTCATTTCTAAACACTTCATGGGATTGAAGGGAAAAGCCTGAAAGATAATGAGAATATAAATTAGAAGTGCAATTTGGAGAAGTTTGGTGGACTAGATTAAGAAAAGCAATGGGCCACAGCTGGCCCCTAAGCCTTAGTTTGACCCGATCTGGTCTGGGAGGTTTATTTCATGGTCAACTTCAGAACCTCAAGGCAAATCCAACAGAAAACAAAGAAAACAAAACCAGGCAGGAACAAAAAAAACTATATAATGTAGGAGACTGTATGCACAAGACCCAGCATCATCAACTACACAACACAAGCAACAATAACTAGACAAAGACAATGCACGGACTATTGCCCAGTTGAAGCAGGCTCACTAACTGCTCACTCTCACCTCCTACTATCCCTGTTGAGTGTTGATGTGAACTTAGCTCTAGTCAGATTTCTACAATTTCCCAAAGAGTGAGTTGCGTCCCTCAGGGCGGTCGCAACAAGCCTTTTTCCGAGTTCTTTGGACTCACATCATGTTTCCTAGTGTACGTCTACTACCCAATGTCCCCCCATGACATGTATCACATATCTAAGTGAACCCACTCTTTTACAGTTTTGCTGCCACCGGTGAACTGGAACGGAACGGACGTGAGTACTCCGTCAACTGCCCCTGCTAAAGACTATAACAAGCACAGTGATCAGGATGGACACTTGTACTTGGACACTACATATCAGAATCCTCTATTTTCATTTTTTTTGTGTGTATGTATTTGTGTATTGCATGATTTCACAATACAACATCTACTGCACGTCGGTCTGTCCAGGGAGTGGATCCATGACCTGTGGTTCTCCCTAAGATTTCCACCTTTCCTTTTTTTTTTCTGCTACAAGGGATTTTTCCCTGTGTAGCTTTTCCTTACCCTGGCTGATGGTCTAAGGACAGAGGATGTTACCAACCCTGTGAGACAAACTGTGTTTTGTAAATGTGGGCTATATTGTTGATTGTCAATGATTTTTTGGTAGTTGATTTATTGTTCGTCCTTGTTTAAAACGTAAGTAATACTAATTGTTCAGATACCACTCAGTTAACATAATATTCTCATTAACTTTGGTCAATAATTTATGGATAATGTCTATTGACATGTGTTTCAAAGGTTTGTGACTTTTAAAGCATGGGTCCCCAGATAAACAAACAACCTGAAAAGAAGGATTTGACCCACACGTTTCGTAAGTATTATTTAGTGTGGTCCCTGGAGGTGTTTTACTGCTACAGAGACAAATTCTTCTGTCAACACTGACAGTCAGGTCTAGGTCTGGGCACCATTGTGTCCATCCACCTGTCAGTGACCTTCCAGATCCCACTCCTTCCTGCTGCTGATCTCACAACACTGTAAATTTACGAGACCACTCTGTCCTCCATTGTCAGCAGCTCGACGGCTAAATGGAAATTTATTTTGATGGAGCCTTCGTTTCCCCTTCGATAAACAAAAGACTTTAATTAGCTTGATACTTCCCACACACATGCCGACTGGAAAGGACAATGAGAGCTTGATCCATGCGTCTGTTTGGTATTTTATTTGCATCTTGCTACTTAACCAATTGAGTCAGTCATTGACCTCTGAGAGCATCTGCTTCCTCTGGCTGTAGCTCCTCGGCAGCGACGCGGCCTGTGAGCTAATTGCTGTTTATGGGCAGCGGCTCCTCATCCCTAACGTGGTCTCCTTGTCCATGAGGAGCACGGGCACGGGGAGCTGGACCGTGCAGTCCAGGACAATTAGCGTAGAAGCCAAATCGAAAGTCAAAGTCTCTTCATTAGATTAAAAAAGCCCTCCTGTGTCATTCATTTAACTTTACTTCCCCCTAATTAAAAATACAATCATCCTCATTCTAATTTTTTTTTTTTTCTAGTTTTTTTTTACCCACTGGCATTTTTTTTTTTTCTTTTTTTTCTAATTTTCCCAGCGGCTTGGATTGTAAAGCTCTCTTTCCCAGATTAAAAAGTGTCTGCAGGATTGGTTCACTGTATCCATTGCTTCTCCTCTGCCACCAGGTAATGCAGAAAAAGCATTCATCTCTGAGGCCATTTCACACGCCAGCTAAAGTAATGGTCCTCCGGGAACTTTAACTGCATCAGAGAGGGGGGTTGACAAAGGGGCCTGAGAGGCAAAGAAGTTGAGGGAAAAAATAGGAAATATTTCATTGGAAGGAATTGTGAAACTGCCGGGTGTTGTTACATACATACAGTAAATATGCTGCTTTCAAATTGGACTTGACCTAAATCCCCACATTTCTCTCTGTCTTTGCTGCAACTTAGTGTGCGGTAAATGCAGCGAAAAGAAAGGGGGAAATGACAAGGAAATTGAGGATGACATTGCATATTGATACAGATGTCATTATCATTTCAGGAATTCCCCAGAAATGTAGGTTGATTAAGATGAAATTATTGATTGTTTTTCAAGAGAAAAAAGAAAGCAAAGAAAATAAAAACATAGTGAATTGTTTTTCACAAAGGATAACCATTGCACTTTTTATACATAGAGTTTGTTCTTTTCCTGATTTTCTAAAGTGATTTAGCCATTCTTGGTTATCCTACAATTTCCTGTGATGTACATCCTCAGATCTCAGTCAACTTCAGTCAGATTCCACCGACTGTCAAAACATCAGCACCATGACAAATACTTTCATAAACAAATAACTAAAGTAATTTTTTGCAGATATTTGCTTGAATTTTAGGAAAAAAAAATGTTTAAAAAAGTGCAAAATCCCCTTTTATATATTTGATAACCTGCACATGTTGGACTGTTTTCACAGTCCATCAGTCGTTCCTTCCTCTCTGTGCTGACACTTTAACCAAGGATGGAGGTTCTCTGAACGCAATTACAACAAATTGACTTCTCCAAACCAAAGTGTTTTTAATGCCAGTGCTGCACACAATTAAAAACGACTCAAATCAATCAATGTTGTCCGGCGGCATTTTCTAACACCATCTACAGCTGCGTGCAGCACAGACCTCCTCCTGACCATCACCATGATACTGCACTGAAAGAACAAAGTACATTCTGTAAAGCCCTGCGTACACTATGCAATTTTGCCATCATTTTCCAGTTGTGTAGCAAGATATATTGTACGAGTCCTGAGACTTAAATTGTTCACAAGTGTTATGTGTTAAAAACAATTATTAACTTCAACTTTTATTTGTTTATAGTGCCAGATCATAACAACTGTTATCTCAAGGCACTTTACAAACAAGCATGCATTAAATACAAGACTAAAAAGAATATATACAGATAGCCCCTGCCCTTATAGACCCTCACACCGGCTGAGGAACAACTCCCAAAAATCCAGAAAGGGGAAAAAAGGACGAAACCTCAGGGTGATCGATAGTGGAGGGGATCCTCACCCAGGACGGACAGGGGGGCTAACTAAACATTAACAAGTAAAAACTAAAATTTATTTTAGGTCTACAAATAAAAGAAGGGCACTATAAAGTCCATTCAGGGTCCAATGAAGTTCATATGCTCCATAAGACGAAGTCCAGATCAGGGTCCAGATCAGACAGTAGGGTGCTAGGGGACTTGGGCCAGAGATGTGCCGGCAGAGTCCTGTGTCAGGCCCAGGGCAATTGGACTCTAGGGAAAGAATAAAGACTCTGGGGACGCAAGGTCCCTGGCAAGTGTTAAGTCTACCACAAATAATAGTTAGTAGAATAGAAAAGTTGAATAAGGAAAAGAAGGGAGAAAGAGATAGAGGTCAACAACGGGGCGGCTAGACCTGTACGCCACCATGGGCGCAGTCAAAAAGAAAACCCTTAAGTCTACTTTTGAAAGTAGAGACTGTATCTGCCTCCCGGACTAGAACTGGCAGATATTACCTCATGATCGCCTACCAACTACCTCACGGTCAATTAGGTGAAAATCAGACGCGTTTCAGAACGTGCCTATTTACTGTACGTATGATGTCCCCTTCACCATGTCTCACTGCACACGCACAGACATAGATATGGACGAGAAAACAACTGAACATCCCACTACTGGCTTCTTCATCTTCTGGCTACAGCAGTCAGACATATCATGTATGATCGCACAGTCCAATCGCATCCGATCATCAGATCACAGTGTGTGAGCTCACAAGTCATGAGCTGTGAACTGACCATACTTGCTATTCGTTTGTACATTACATATTTTTTCACTATTGGAAAAAAAAAGTCACACAGTCATAAACGCAACTCTGCACCCTTACTGTTAAACCTAGACATGATTGCATTCCAATCAAATTGTCAGGTTTGGGTTTCTTCGGCGAAGACGTAGTTGGACCCAAATGCAGGACTGGGAGACTCTACTTGGCTGTACAAATATTAATTAACAGAAAACAACAAAATCCTGACAAAAAAAACTAAACATACACTCTTTAAGCATGCACCCCCTGGTACATGAACTCTTAACTCCTAAATTTCTTAACTGGTTTGGCTACTCTAGCCCAAACCAAACCACAAAGCTGAACATATAAATATATTAACTAAACAAAACTTCTTCAACAGACAACGACAGCTTCCAACACAACACACGACCAACCTAGACAAGACACAACAGCTCTAAACATGACAACATACAACAATGATCAAACCAAGACTGAGTGAAGGAGAAGGGTATATATACTAAGGACACCAGGTGGCACGAGTGAGACTAATGACAAAGACACAGGTGACTTTGATGACGCTAATTAGCCAACACCAGAACAAAGCAGGGAAAAGGAAAGGGAAAGAGACAGAGACAGACAGACAGACCTCACACAAATATTTACATGAGTCCAGACTTAATACTGATTGGTTCATTTTGTGGTGCACTAAACATCAGACTGGCAATCTGGTTGACAGCATTGGCTACTCTCCCCCCATGTGACCCCAAACTACCCCCCGAATCTGAAAAACTGTGGATACATTCGACGTGGCATCGCTTTTCACCTGCATCCCCACAGCGGAAGCAGTAAAGGCAGTAGGAAACAGTCTATGCCAGGCCGGGGCAATTATTTTGTCCTGTGGACCACAGGTGGTATTAATATTTGAGTCACTGTCCAGGTCAGGATCAGAAAGATTGAGTATTTCTGTGAACTAAGATAAATGATGAGTAAAGTATTGATTAAAAGCAAAATGCTTTAAGCCTCTTTAGACATTCTATTGGGGGAAATGCTGGCTTTGCAGGGAAAAGGTAGAAAGATAACAATAATATAAATGAAAGTATAATTTGTCTGGCGGGCCCCGGTTTATAACGCCAAACGAGCTGCAACCAGCCCCCGGGCCTTAGTTTGCTCAGGTCTGGTCTATGGGAAGAAGAAACACAACTCACCAGAACCCCCCTACTGTGGATATAAGGTAACAGAGATTTTCCATCTCGTTGTCACAAATCACACTGCACCATACAAGACCCTCGTGCCACTAGGAGGCAGTGACAGCCTGACCAGGGATTTATAATTGAATACAAGATGGAAGAAAAGTGGGCGGCAGGGTTGGTCTAGCGGTTGGGTAAGCGTATTTGGGTCAGAGCTTCAGGGTTTGAATCCACCAGTTGCCAGGTTGTCACTGAGGGGCCCAATCCACCTAACTTCTGCAGTGGTCTCACCATGCACAGGAAAGTATGGTGCAGTGTGATTTGGGTGGCAGTGGTGGAGACTGTGACCCAATGATGGAAGAGGATACAGGTGAATGAATGGTGGAAATCTAAAGAGATTGTTTTTTTGCAGTTTGATAAGAGTTGTTTTTCTTTTTCTGGAAAAAAACAAAAAAAAACAAACAGAATGCAGAAAATATGAGCATATTTGCATTAGTAATACCTTTACATTTAGGCAAATCCCTAATCTGTTATGTGCTGAATCAAACATTTATTCAGGCAGACGTACAAACATACATCATTTCAAATGCTGAGTGTCCTTAATACGAATTTAAACCACGGCATATTTTCCCCACGGATATGAAAACACAACCTGACAATCTGTAAAACTGATGTAATCAGAACCAGCATCGATTCAAAGAGGAGAATTAGAACATTTTTCTTTCTATCACAAACACCAGTCGGAGCTGATCCAGAATAAGGTATGTTTTATTACAGTATATATTGGCACGGTGTTCACAGAGAAAAAAAAAAAAAAAAAAACATCTACCTATAAACACAACCACATAAAACTTTTTTTATTGCCCCCTGAAAGTTCCTAAAATATGAAAACATTTTAATGGTACCTGCCAGATTTTAAAATGCAACTGTGTGGACTACAGTATATAATCTTTGATGGTTTAAGTCTGATTTATACTCTGCCAAGAGGCAGAAGGAAAGAGGAGGGGGAAAAAAAAGGAAATTTCCATTTTCATTTCTTTTTTGCTCCATGCATGTTTACTTTTCAATCCACGTAGATTAATTTAATTCATTCTGTGGTTTTGCATCACACTATAAACTGTAATTAGACAAACATCAGCTGAGAATATTGCCTGGTCTTAAATACACCTGCGCAGGGTAATAAAGATGTGCTGCTGTGGAGCACCTGCAACTGTGCTGAGACTGCAGCAGACGCCGATGTCACAGTCAGAGAGAAAAAAAAAAAAAAAATTGTCCTTCGTGCTAATCTGAGAGACAGTCAGATGTTTCCAGATGTGTACAAAACAGCCTCCTAATCGGAGGGGACTCTTCGCAGCATCGCATCAGCGCTCTTTTGTGTGACTCAGCCTCAAACGGCGTTTAAAAGAACAGGACGCGTGCCAAAGTGCATATTGAAACAGAAGATAAGACAGAGTACAAAGTAACACATTTGATAAAGCCGCATACAATCAGGCAGCATCAGAATTAAAGGCCAGATTAAAAAGATATCGGTTTAAATTGGATTTAAAAATGTCAATAGGAGGAAGGGTGCCTTAATAGCCACATGCTAACGAGCAAAAAGAGGCTGAAAACGTACGGCAGGGGACGAATCAAACGCGCTCAAAACAAGGTGAGTGAAGATAAGCAGGTGAATTGTTTTCCAATCATACTGTACAAATTAATTTTAGAGGTTGATAGTTCATGGAGCAAACTTTATGAGACCATCAGTGGCCTCCATGAGTCCTCAGACTCCTGTAACTAGGATTGCAACCTAAAAGACGTCATGGAAGAAGCCAGAAGAGATGAGAAGGTTCACAGTTGGTCAAGTTGAGATCCAAAAAGCTCACTTGTGCCTGTCGCTGTTGGAGTCAAGCTACCGATAAATGGTTCCATGCCATCTGCTGTCGTGCTGTTGACTTGTTTCCTCGCATGTATCCGTGTTCGGGAATGAGCAGTGTGCCATTTTGAGGTAGATCGGCGATGAGACTGCTTCAACAGTGCCATAGGGTTGGATGGGCACATGAGGGCGAACCAGAATTTCAAAAATTTTCGACCAATTGATCAAGAGGTAGTTGTGAGGCAGTAATCCTTTGTCGGTCCCCTATGACCAGACGCCAGTTACACAAGTGAGCCAAAAAGTTGTGCCAACCCCAAGTTTGTCCCAAAACTTTTGGTCAGTAAGATGAGGAACTCAAGTGCTCACCATGAATTGTGATGAAGTAACGTAAATGTCTAGTAATTTAAAAAAAAAGAAAGAAAAAGATTAAAATAATGCACTTTGGTTCCAGAG
>JAFBJS010011465.1:9754-22507 GCA_016785265.1 Paraplagusia blochii | reverse complement strand
TGGTTACACAGTGGTGGAAACACACAAAGGGGCGTTGTGATAGGGTGCGGAGGGGCTACAGGGATGACATTCTCTCCGGTGTAGCAGGTACAGCTGTTATTTGCAATACCTGCAGAAAACACAAGAGGAAAAAAAAAAAAAAAAATCTCTCGGAATATCTATTTTCCACTTCACTGTGGGGCCAAAGCTCCTGAGGGAAAAGCGTATCCTTTACCCACTGAGGATAAATATATAAACATAAATGCACTCTCATAAATAGTTAATCAGGGATTCTGCTTTGTCAGCATTGCCTTTCATGGTTGTTTGATTGGATTCAGTTGTCACTCTGTGTGAAAGGTCGGGCGACAAATACAGGGAAAGACTTTTGGAAGCTGCAGTTAATTGGCCGTGTTTCCAGAGGCGGCGGCGGCGGCGAACGTTGGGGGCACGGAGCGTGAACAAACCCACCTTTGCACTTGACCGTCCATCAATGTCAGGAGTCGAACTTTGTGTCCTGCATTGCAATTGTACACACGCTCAAGGAGGCAAATACTAACATAGAAACAGCTGATATAGACCAGACATTACCATAGACCTCAACGGGTCCTAAGCTTTGATGGAAGGGTTGGGTCAGGAGCAGAAAAAAATTGGGGGGCGCCTGGTGGGAAGCAGGTTAAATAGGGCCTAAAGGTGAAAAGGCCTTTTTGCGCAATCTATTGGCAGAGAATGGCAGAGGTGCGATGATATTATGAATCAATAATGTACTTTGGACATGTTTGGTGGGCCATATCTAGGAGCTATATGGGCCCCATCTGGCCCATCCCCTGGCCTTAGTTTGTCTGTGTCTCATGAACCAATCATGACCTTCAGGTATCTTGATGGCAAACGTGACTCTCAGCATTTGGGGTTTAGATATTTTGTCATTTAAATCTATATAGTATAGGAAATGCTTTATTTCTAAATACTAAACATTGTCTTTTTTACACCGTACATATATTTTTTGACATTAAATACATTGTTAGAAAGTCCTAATACGCAGAGTACCTTTGCCTCCTTGATAAAGTGCCAGAATTTGGATTGTCATTCAAATGTGTCCAACACAGAAGGACATAATATACAGAAATATCATCACATAAACATATTATAGATATGAAGTTCATTGATCATCAAACTATAAATGCAGTCATATGTTGTCTTTCTACGTAATGCGTCCTTTTCCAAGTACCAGGACCGGAGGTGACCCCCCTGGGGTGGTCTTCTTTTCACCATCAGACCTCCTGCAGTTTTTTACAGCAATGATGATCTTCTCATACATTGATTCACCTAATTCACCTGCTTGATTCCCAGTCATTAAACTCCCAACCCCATCACAGACGGATGTAAGTGGCTGTTAAGTACCGCGTTAATACAGTCCCACAAAATAATAAAACTTTATACCTCACTATCAGAATTAAAACTGTCCGGGATGCCAGGTCTGGACAGTCCCTCTTTTTATTTCCCCAGTGGTGGTGTTTTAGCGTGGACGTTATTACCATGCCTGAATGGGGCCCTATATGGTACCTACTGCTGCTGCTGCTGCTGCCATAGGGTCTTTTCTTCAACCACCACCCTCCAGAGCCTTCATTAGATGCCTGACGTTAGCAATGGTTCAATTCATTAAAAGCACGACTCAGCCTTTGTGCATTTGCCTATAAATTGGTATCGATCCCCACAAGAGGACAGGGAGGCAGGGGGTAGAAGAAGGAGGTGAGGGAGGATGATGGGAGACAGCAGACGGAAGGCGGGGGAAGGTAACGCTGGAGCTGGGACAACGCTGTGGATCGGGGGACTAGTGAGGGTTAGAGTTGAGGGTTGAGGGAAGGGGGGGGTTAGGTGAATGGAGCAAAACGGCCAATAAGACTCACCTGAGTACATTCCATACATTCCTTTGGTCCACTTTGCTGCCCCTCTGTCATTCAACCAGCAGCATCACCGGTCTTTGTGTGGGGCGGACTAACAGAGAGAGACACACAGGGAGACCAGGGAGAGAGTCAGAGCACGTGCTGCACGGAGGGGAGTGAGCAGCCGAGAAGAGACTACATATGGAAGCCCACAGGCTGAATGGGACGGAGTGTGTGTGTGTGTGTGTGTGTGTGTTAAGAACACAGTGAGGAACTGCAAAAAAAAAAAAAAATGATAGGACGGAGTAGAGAGGAGGGAAGAAGAAGACAGGGAAATTACTGTCAGCGCTGGAAAGGACCAGTGGGACTCACGGGCTAAAAGTTTGCAGTGAGAGCAGGAGACAGAGAGACGAAGGGAAGCAAAGTGGAAGAGAGAGGATCAGAGTGAGGATGTTAAAGAGAGGGAGAACAAGAGTGAGGCTAAACAGAGAGAGAGAGAGAGGGAGAGAGAGAGTGAGAGGGGAGGAAGAGAGAGACTGCAGAGGCAGCACCTGGGACAGAGGACTAAGAGAAGAGAGAACGAAGCACTTCTTCTGCCACACTCTCCTCTTTTTTTTTTCCTCCTCTCTCTTTCTTCCCCATTCTCTTTGCTTTACTGCTTCTGTCTTTGGTGCATGAGCCTGACTGAAGGGGGGAGGAGGAGTTGGGGGGTAAGGAAGGAGGAGTTAGGAAGAGAGGATAGCGGGGGAAAGTGTGAGGAATGGGGAAAGGGAGGGAAAAGAGGGGTAATCTGGAGGCAACATCTGCCCGTGTAGGTAAGTGCAACATCTCCCTTGTTTCCCTTCATCCCATGCAACCAACCATCCCATAACCACCAACCCCTTGCCCCTCCTCTCCTCTCCTCTCCTCTCCTCTCCACTACACACACACCACCGCTGCAGCTGAACCTATAAAGTGTGACACTCAAGGTGAATGTGGTTTGACTCCTGTGTGTGCGTGTGCATGGAGAACTACTTCATAATCTACACTTTATATAGATATTAGGGCAGGGCGGACAGAACAGTTACGCTCCACTAGTCCATCCTTCCATGCACTTCATGTACATATATATGTGTGTATATAGGTATGTGTATACATATACAGAAATAGAGATTTTGAATTAATTTACTTTTTTTTTTTGTTTTTTAGCCTTATTTTGAAAGATTGCTGCTTTTTATTAGTGACAAATTGTTGTTGTAAACTACCTCCCAAGGTCTTTCCAGAAGTGCTGTATTTTTTTTTATTATTTTTAATTTTTTAAGACATGCCAAAATGTCATATTAAGTGTAGCAGGCCTTTAGTTTGCACGGGAATGTAAATTCTGAAACTTTATCATCCAATGAGAGCGTCCTCAGGCTGTGGCCGTTCATTCAGCGGTCTCTCTCTCTCTCTCTCGGCGTGTCTGTGCGTGGATCCTGATTCAACATTTCTTTTCCTCTTCACTGAATGTTAGATTTTTTTTTTTGGACGGGGGAGTAGAAAGAAAAGGGAGGATGTGAAGGAGGTGACGAAAGGCGTGGGAGGCGGAGGGGAGGGGGCCTGATGCACCACCAAGGACAGTGGCCGACTTGGGGGACATACTTCTTTATATGCCCATATGAACAAGAGCAACTATGGAATGTAAAGAAGTATGTATCCCAGGTTGGGAAAAATTACAGCGGTGCAACTGAGTGAAAGTCGAACATTTAACGAATCGTGATATTACGAAAAAAAAAAAAAAACTGAACTGCAAACTAAATCTCAGCGGGGAGAGATATTGTACAAGTGTTTCCATTTTATAGTTTCCTGCATGGTTTATTAATGCATGTTTGCAATGCTTATGTGTACGTGTGTGTGTGTGTTTGCACCTTCCCTGCCCTGGCGTGGTCCTCTGAGCCCAGTGAGCTTGATGCTGCTGCAGAGACGGACACTATAGAAAAGTATAGGTGCAGGCGCATGTCTTCATGCAGTCAGCAGTTTCCCCTCAGCCGCAATAGATTTTTGGGATATCGCTTTCACGCTGTTCTTTTTGAGTTGATTTGCAGAAAACACGGTTTATAGTTTCGGCATTCTGCTGCTTCCAAGAAATTCTCCGTCTCTTTTAGAAATATTTTCTTCTTTTCTTTTGCACTCTTTCATCACCTTTAACCAGGCCTATGGTTTTTTGATACAGTGTAAATTTGACAACGCACACTACACACACGCACACAACCACAGACAGCCTGACAGACAGCAGTTTCCAGTAAATGGCGCAGTGATTAAATGCCTGCTAATGGATAGCATGGTCCGAGAGGATGGTCAGGAGAAGGAAGAAGCAGAGACGGGGATGCAGGAACTCCCTGAACGGATGAGTCGACTCAGACGCCTGGCTGTGGTCAGACTGTCTGGTTCTGAAGAGGCCGACCGGGCTTTAGCAGGAAGTTGACATGGAAAGTTGATCCAAAATCTTTGGATCGAAAGTTGTCCCAGTTTTGAATCAGACTCTGATATGTGCTGTTTGGACAAACTTTAGGAAGATCTTCCAGAAATGAATCCATCCTGAGTTAACTGGATTGACAGTAAGGCGGCGACTAATCCCACTTAAGGTTAAATGCGCAGGGACAGTTACCCAGAAGACATCTGTCTTGGCCTGGACACCGCAGGGCTGGTACAGCAGACTGGTGTGATTCACGTTCATTCTTGCTCCAGGATCAGGAGTGTCTGCATACGTTGGAGCAGTGACTAATCCAGGTGTGCTTTGGGAGCCTGTATAAGAACCTGCACTTGTTTTTTTCATCTATGCATTTTGCCCTACTTTGTATATAAATACTGTATGTGACCTAGTTAGGGTTTACCTGTCCCTGTTTGGGTGAATTTGGGCCACTTTCAGTGGAATGACGCTCCTTTTTAAAGGTGTAACGTTGACTGTTAGGAGAAGAGACAGTGACCTGTGACGACAGTAGAACTCAATCTTTAGTTTATTACGACAAAAATTAAAAAAAAGAAGCAAATGTTAAGCAGGGATCATGAACATGAAGGATTATTTTGTGCTGAGGAAAAGAGCTCATCATTACAATTATACACACATGCAGCACCTGCCGACCTGTGTCTCAATCTGATCCAGGATCAGGTGGGGAGGCCGCGGAGATAAAACTTGATTTGAGAAAAAAAAAACACACTCGCCCACTCCATAAATAGTCATGATGTCTCTCCCGCATCACACTCACCTCCAAACACAGTGTGTTTAGGCAAATTGAAGTGTCTTTGTACTGAGGAGAAGCCAGGAGGGCACGGGTCTGGGAGATGAGATCGGTGGAGTACAAGTCCTTCAATACGGATGCATAGGTGTGTGTCTTCAGTGGGTGGGGTCTGAGACGGTATTGTACTGTCGCTTCGCCTGTGTCAGCAGGTGGAAGCTCTCATCAGGACATTAAATATGCAACAATGCTGACTGCGGCACCGTGCTGAGGCAGCCGTAGTCGGACGGCTTGAAGGTGGGTGGAGTCGGGGAGATTAGGGGTGGGAGTGGGCGATGGGAGTCGAGCGGTCTGATTTAATTGTGTGACCCTCCTGCTTGATCTCAGGGCTTCCCCCGTGTCTGTTTTTTCAACTGACTGCTGGGTCTGAGTGAGTGAGTGAGTGACTGATTGACTGCTTGACTGATTTTACCCCCTCCAACCCACCTGGTCCGCACAAGGGCAAAGTCAAAGCTGGTAATCCACAGGCCCGGTGAGGGATTAATGGTGGTTACACACAGATCACTCATGTGGAACATTGACTCTAACCACCAAAAAAAAAAAAAGAAAAATGCATTTCTTATTGCAGAAGTGTACAGTTGTCCTTTTCCACGTGCTTCATCAGTGCGTAAATCCTTACACTGATAAAACAAGAATCAGTAGATTTTATTTTTTTTTGTTTTTTTTTTTTGTTTTTTTTTACATAATTAAAATAATTGCGAACAACTGCGAAGGACTGTAAAAGCACTGGTGTCCTTGACTTTGAGGACAGAAGCCTGTCCACCCTTCAGCCCGTGGCTCTTACAAATGGACATTACTAGAGATTAAGAAATGCATTTTGACCAGCTACCTCGTGTGGAGGGCTGTGATTCCCGACCACTTTGCTGAGAGTGCAATTGTTCTTAGTGGGTTTGAAACCAACATTTTCTTTTTCTTCAATTCCTGGAAGTGTATCAGTGTTGTGTTCGACTAAACAGGGTTTTAAATTTAATAAGAACGCCGATTCCTGGATTTTTTTTTTTTTTTGCGCATCATTACATAAACTTACAGTCTGGCGTTGCACCATGGGATCGTTCTAATGTAAAGCGCGTGCTGTGACTCGATGAAATGTCGAGAATCACCACTTTTAGGGCTTTTCCAGATGAGTCAATCTGAACCACATCAGTGCCGCTTTCCTGCCATCTGCCCTGTTCATTTATCTGAGGCATTTTTAACATCTGTTTGAAAAGACATCGGGGAATTTTGATGATAAAAAAAAGGGCTTGTTTTCACAGTGTCAAAAAAAACCTACACCATCTGCATCCAACCTGGTTCACACACTGGTTTAAAGCCATTATAAAGGGGTTCACCAAACAATAAAGTGGTTGGTTCCACCTCCAAAACATCAGTGTTAAAATACTTTATGTTTGTCCCATTACCAGACAAGGAAACCTGTTATGACGCATGGGCTCTTTAATAAGAGACCTTTGTCTTTAATTACTTTCTGTTACTGCTGCCACTTTAGAGACAGTGACCAAACAGGAAGCACAAGGGACATGGAAGTCGTCTGCTTCCTTAGAGTAAATAAAGAAAAAAAGAAAAAAAAAACAGGGAATTGACGAGTACGTCCTCTCTCCACTGTCCTCGCCTGCGATCACTGCGCACAACTGCGGCTCTTTATTGCACCCATATCAATAATTCATCACATGTTTGTCTCATTAACAGTAATTAATGATTTTGTTCTCACAGCTTTGTTCAAACAGGCTGATGGAGGTAAACACACACGTGCACCGTGCACCTAAACAACTCGCAGCGCGGTATTAAAAATGCCATTTGATGTTGAGCGCAGTATACAACGGTACGTGCGGCCGCCGTACAGCACAGATAAGCAGAACCGCAGGAAACTTTAAAGAAGCGGCGCCAGGAACTTTAAGTAGGAAGAATAACTTTGTATTAAAGATAAAGAAAGAAAAGTCTGACATGCAGGGAAAGGATTTTCTAACAGCGTTTCAGAGACGGCGCAGGGTTGGTGTTACGTCCTCTCGGGAAACAGTGAGTTTGGTAGTTTAGTTATTTAAAAGTACTTTCTTATTAACTAATTAATCCTGATTTTATGAATAAAATAACATTTATGATAAAAATCTGCATTATTTTTGAAAGAAAAGCTACACATATGACCATCAAATTTGATTTACATGCAGACGTAGAACAGTTACCAACTGGACAATCCTCCAGTATTGTGTTTTATTTATTTTACCTTAAAACTAAAATATTTCCTCACTTATGTTCTAAATTTAGGAGCAACTTAGTTTATCATCCCATCCACATAGAACTTAATTTTACCACATAAGCAGATGTTTTTTTTTAACAAAGTGACATCTTAAGTTAAAATCAAGTTGCAATATATGGAAATACTCAGTTATGGTCAATGATATTTATTTTTGTACTTTTCATAGCAACTTTGCACCAGAATTAATCTGCAAAGTGAAACAGAGGTGAGGAATATTAGGAGACACAATGTGAATGTTTGTTCTTGTGTAGCCTCACCCTCATAGAAGAACAATCTACTGGGTAAATCTGTGGGGCGGGGGCTGGGGGTGGGACGCCCAGAAGCCATCCGTCAACCAATAGAAGAATACCTTTACAAGCAAACACTCAGAGTGCAACATTTCGCACGCACAGTAAATTGAAGGCGTACATAAATAAACGTATTATATCAAGAGTTACATCAGCGGAGCTGCTGCAGGAGCAAAGACAAATGCAATATGTAGCAGTGACGCCAGCATTTCTAGCCGGCATATTGATTTGTCCTGCTGTTTATGTTCTATTTTCTAATATGTACACATTACATGGATATAATGTATCTGGCCCGAGAGCTGCAGATCACCGACGGCAGGAGCCAGGAGCCGTTTTATTTGTGGCACCAGCCACCAGCTGCCCAGAGCCAAAGTAAATGCGTAATTTCACAGTTTACACGGGCAAACTGCTCAGGCACACAGTCATTACAGGAGTCGACACGAAGCCGATTAGAGACGGAACACGTGGCGTAGCCTTTTGACGCCGTCGCATAGAGATGACGGCGGTTCTTCTCATAGAAGAAGTAATGACGTATGGAAAGAATGGGCAGGAGGATGACCAAAAGAATTTTTCATTATTACGAATCTTTAAAAAAAAAAAAAAAAAAATCAATCAGTAAAATTGGCGCGGCGTCTTAATGTGAGAATGATGCTACATCATCTCCAGGAGGGGGAAACGGAGAGTCAATTAGGGGAACGCACGGTGCAATCAGGAAACAAATCATTATTTATCATTCAGAGATTAAGTCACTCTTTTTTTTTTTTTTTTTTTTTTCTGTGAATGGGTCAGAGCTGAATCGTTGCTCTCACCACACACACCTTTACACACAAACACCGGGGCTCCGAAAAGCCGATCAGTCCCAGCGCCGGGACAGGGATCAATGTTGAGGTAATTTGTTTCAATCAATTAAACAGACATCTGCTTGAATTAGACTCCGATAGACTGCACCAGCCACTGCATCCCCTCCTCCCCGGCCTGCGTTCATGTGTGCGAGCACGTCTGTACGTGCACGTGTGGCCGGGCACACACACACACACACACGCACACACACAGAAGCCACAAACCAGTGGCTGCAGCAGCGGCTCGCATCCCAGGCCTGTGTAATTGATTCTAACAGTTGTAGGACATGAAGTGAATTAGTGAATTATTGCAACACTATGTGCTTCAATTTCTTTCTTTTCCCACCAATTACGATGTAATACAGAAAATGTGCTAAATTGAACAGAGCAGAGAAGGGAAAGAGCTAGAATTTTGATGAATAAAATATAGTGACAGAGTCCTCCCTGGGTGGACCGCATGGACCTTAAGACAAATTTCATATCCAGTTCTTGGCAATATATTATTTGCATGTTTGTCACATTGTGCAAATATGGGCCATATTTAGTAGCATGTTCAATATTTGGCCTGTAATACATTCCTATCTGGCTTTGGGACAAATATAGATATTTCATGTGGAGTTAAAACCATATTTTTTTTTCGGATGATATACAGCCAATGACACGACCTCTTCACACTCTAGTTTCTTAAGAATAAGAGTCACTGACTTTTTTTTTTTTTCGTGTTGGCAGAGATGGTAGTGATGTGACCAAATGTGATTGATACAGGAGCAAATCAACCCACCTGTGAAAGCTCTGGGCCAATCAGCAGCATGTTCAACAGGTGTTGTATGTACCTGATATGGGTCATATGCTTAAGAAGGTGGACTTGGGTCTGCAAGGGTTCAGGTTCTAATCCTTCAGCTGCCAGGTTGCTACTGAGTTGCTCCGTTACTAGTGGGCTCACCACCCACAGGAAGGCTCACAGGAGGGTGCAGTGTTATTTGGGTGGCAGTCGTGAAGATTACTGGTCTCAAGATCCGGAAACAGATACGTGGATGAATGGATAGTAATTATAATAATAATAACAATTTTCCTTCCATTGGGCTCACCACCCACAGGAAGTGGTTGTAGGGGTGCAGTGTGATTTGGGTGTTGTGGAGACATGGTCACACATAGGCAGATGAAGACAGATGGACGGATGGATGGGTAACTATTTGCTTTATTTCTGCCAAGCTAAGCAGACAGTGTTAACAGCAGATCCGCTGCAACAGTAGGTACCAAGTATTTGGTTTCCCTGAGATTCAAACCAATGATGTTCTGTGGAAACCATCAAAATTGAAGTCATTGCATTGATGATAATGGTGTGTAGCCAGTGTGAGTCTTTAGAAATCCAAGGTTCCTCTGGGACTCAAACCCACGACCTTCTTCGTGATGAGATGTTTCCCGAACAAACTCCCCAACTGATTATTTCTCAAAGATTACAAATACTCATATTTACCTTTACAAAGTAACCTTTCCGTGCATTTCTAGGATTTTGAAAATGTAAGGAATAGAAGGTAGAGGAAAAAAAAAAGCCATCACATCTGGATTGAGTATTGCCACAGGCGGCTGTAGTGCTTGTTTATTGTTTATGGTGCAGAGGTAGCAGTGGGGTGTAAAAGACAGTTGTATTAGCCTGGGTCTAATTTAATGGTTCCCACTAGGTTCCCGTGTACATCAAGCGATGTTGCTGACATCGACGCTTGTCTCGCGCCGTACGATATGAGGCGAGAGGCTGCGCTCTCCGTCCAAATGAACACGCTGGATAATTGTTATGCACCGATGCTGTGAAGCAGAGGGAAGTAATTAAAAGAACAAGGGCAGTGCAACGACGGCGGAGCGCATCATCCTTCCACTCCTGCGCGTTCCTGCTGATACTCTTGACCACACACACACACACACACTCACACGTAATTATATACTTTTACATGCAGTTTCCTTTTACAATGACACCCTCATAATTACCATCACCGGGTTTAACAGTCGTCCTAATATTGTAATTACACCCCGTCAGTATTTATAAGGTCATAACATTAGCGCTTTTACGACGCAGTAATTGTCAGTTGACCACAAAAATGAAAATAAAAGGCCTCCTCCTCTAATTGTTGCTTGTGATGACTCCACATATTGTGCACCTTCACCCACTCACCCTCTCTCTCTCTTTCTCTCCCCGGCCATGCTTCCTTTCACACTTCCATCTCTTTCTCTCGTCTTCAATAGAAACAAACCCAATCTGCCCCACTGCTTTTCATAATGTAGCCTCCTCAGAGCACGGGAACCCACTTCCCTCAGTGTATAAAAAAATATATATATATATTGCCTGGAGAGGCACCTCAGCAAAAAATATAACAGAAAGCATTCAGCGGAGTATCTCATAAGCAGTTATAAGATCCACCATAATGCAGTCGTGGCTGCGCGGTTTCTTGCATTATATCTGTGAAAAGAAGTGTTAAAGGATGATTTAGTACTGATATATATTGAGTTTTATGAGAGAATACTACAGAGTTAAAGTAAATGTGATTGATGGGTTTTAAACATGTTTATATCTATGGTTACAGGTATCTGATGAGTTACAGGTAAATAAAAAAAAAAAGAAAAAAAAAATACAAAATAAGCTATCTGTGCAACACAAAACTTTTATGATGCATATAGTAGTCATATACGTAACTCATTTACATACCCTTATTGAAAAAAATAATTCGGAGAAGTCAGATAGAGATGTTTTGGACATGTTCAGAGGAGCTACCAGATAGAAGACAAAGAGGAGATTGATGGATGCAGTGAGGAGGGACATGGAGGTGGTTGGAGTTAGAGTTGAGGATATAGAGGACACGGGGAGATGGAAATTGTTGACTCGCTTTGGCAACCCCTGACAAAAAGGGACAAGCCGAAAGGAAAAGAAATATAATGAAGAGGAAAAAATATAAATGTATAAAAGTACTGTTTTAAAAGTACTGTGGCGTAGTTATTGATGTAAAATCTGAAATATTTTTATATATATATCATCTAGTAGACTATGGACAATGAACCGGATATTAGTTCTCAAATCAAAGTGCAATATATATTTAATTTTCTCACACTATAATTGCAATAAGATAAAAAAAAAAGATAGAAAAAAAATAGGTTTAAATGTTTTGGACAGATTTTGTGACTCGCAGATACTTTCCGATTTGAGCTTTGACCTTGAACCCCATACACGCTGACCTTCACACTTCCCCTCTCCTGGATTTCTGCCAGTTTAAAAAAAAAAAAAAAAAAAATTCCATGTACTTTTAACCTTCTTCAAAAGTCCAAAGACATGCAGACTGAGATTAAGTTAATCCCTGTGATAGGCTGCTGATCTACCCGGCCATGTATTCGCCTCTGGCCTAGTGTTCACTGGGACTGGATCCAACTACTTCCTCCAGAAAAAAACAAAGTGTAAATGGAGCTAAGAGCAAAAGAAACCAACAAGGAAGACATTTCAATTTCTCACCCCCCAACTTTACCCTCAGTGAGAAGAATAGCAATAAAAAAATGGACCCGGTTTCTTTAACTTGGCATAAAACATGATGCAACGGTTGAGATATATACATGACTCGATGTGTAAGGTATAAGTAAGACATCGCTATTTGACATCATGTTAAACTCACCCATGTTTATCACAGCACCACTACTGCACCATTACTTATTCTTATATGCAGATGATATCTGACGAGAGTTCTCCTCCTACACCATCATTTATTTATATACGTTCTTTTGCCCATTAATGGGTCTCAGGGGTCTCCACGCCTGCCGCCCAAAATCCCACTCCATACTGTGAGCCTTCCTGTGGGTGGTGAGCTCTATGGAAGTAACAAGGGTCAGAAAGGTGCTATGGTCAGAGCACCTCAGTGGAGCCTTATGGACCCAAGCTGCCCTTTTCAAACTTTTTTTTTTTTTTTTTTCAGTCAAGGATGGTGGTTGTTAAGATGAATTGAAGTGCTAAGGCATACTTGACAGCAATGAGGAAATTATGATTCGGGTTAAAAATATTTTAAATAAAGTCCTTAATTTATTAATGAAAGCAAATTCCTCATTCAATGAGATATAAGGTACAATAAACGTTAACAATCCAAATCTATGAGCCTTCCTGTGGGTTGCTGGAAGTTATGTGGGTGGGGATGTTGCTATGATCAGAGCATCTCAGTGTCAACCTGGCAGCTGGTGCATTAGAACCTGAAGCCTAATGGACTTAAGTCCGCTTCCTTAACCCTGTCTCTTATACAC